>ML778558.1:1201441-1231680 GCA_009831015.1 Picea engelmannii | reverse complement strand
CATGGTTCAGATTTATTGGTACAGGTTTACAATGGTATATCTCACAGTGATAGTGTGACAGTGGTTCCATCATTCTACTTCTACTTCAGGGTGGCAGGACGGGGCAAGGACAGGTGGTTGTAGCCACCTTCTGGTTGTAGCTGAAGAACATTGGGGGTTGTAGCCTCCTTCTGGTTGTAGCCAGAGATTTGGGGAGTTGGAGCTTCCCTCAAGTTGTATCCTGAGAAACTAGGGGGTTGGAGCCTCCTTCCAGTTGCAACTGAAAAACAAAGGAAGTTGGTGCTTCCAATGAATGTAATTCTTCAAGACATATAAGAAAAAACATTCTATGGTTTTCTCCCGATTTGGGTTTCCACGTAAAACACTGGTGTACTGTGTATGTGTGTGATTGTTTATTTATTACTTCTCATTATTGGATAATAATTCTACATTGATATAACATTTGAAGAAAAAAAATTATAATTACGTTATTACTGATTCACCCCCCCTCTCAATAATCCAACAGAAGTTACAACAGTTTAGTTGTAGGTTGTATCCCTTCATTTTGTTGGATACTCAAAAGGAAGGACCTGGAAATTTCTTTGGTGGACGTAGCCCACACTGGGTGAACTACGTATATCTGTGTCTCTATTGTATTGTGTATATTCTATGTTTTATTTCCACATTTGTTTTATTTTATTGCTCCACGTTCTTGTTTTCCTAACATATACAATACAAAGGAAACTTGACAATGGGTTGTGTTGTATGATGAAAGAAGAAGAAAAATGGGAGAATAATGAGAGATAATTTAGAAGGTTGAATGAAATAAATACCCCTTGTTTTGATCATTTGAAACAAGACATGCCAACCAATTTTCCTAGCAACTAGCTAAAAACAAAGCTCATGAACAAATATGAACCATTTGGCAAGATCCCACATGACCAAGAGGATTCATTAAACATAGGAATCAATTGTAGTGACCATGTAATTATCTCATATAACAACATATAACCACTTTATCAATGTAATCATAAATTCAAATTTATGTATATGATGCTCTTATTCCTATAATTGAATATATTTATCACACCACCCTTTAGTTGCACTTGTGCAAGTAGTTTACTCTCCATCTATGTGTGCATATGGACACCATTTTTGCACCAACTGAACCAATGATAAGCTTGTCACATTTTATTGTGGCATGGAGGTTGAGTTTGAATAAGCCAATGATGCTAACCACCATGGTACGAACCTAATAAATCAAAGTCTATGTTACATCAAGAAGTCAATAAAAGAGACCATGAGAGTTGACTTCCATTTTTTTAGATGTGTTATGTAATGGTGCAAGTATGTTGGGTTTAGGATTCAACTAGAAATACAGTGAAACATATATCAAGCAAGGGATATCAAGAGTTTAAACTGAAGAAAATCCCATCGGGGAAATTGTATTCAAGTATTTCATTATCATGTGTGTTTCTATTGTACAATAGGTCCCTTTATATAGCCTTGACCAAACAATTCTATCACAATAAGATATTCAATTCAACGATACACTGAATTTCTTGCATAATATCTCCATGAATCTCTCCATTTATCTATGTCCCTAACTTCTCTCTTTTGTACTCATCATTGCTTCATACCTAGACTTTTGTGCACTGTCCATTTTATTAACATATTACAATATACTCATCAAGTATACAAGTAGGAGTTAGTCCTTTGTACTCCCCCTTAACGAATACATGTGATTCAATCATCTTTTCTCTCTTTCGTTGGTCCTTTAAACTAGTCTAATCTTCATATTCTCTTTTATGGTTTTAATCTTCAATATTCTTCAGCCTTCAAGCTTCATCTTCTATCTCTTGCAATCTTCATCTTTGGTCTTCTTTATTGTTCTGTTAGAATATTCAAGAATATTGAGGGGGCAGGGGTGAATCAGTATAGAGTTATTTCAACAAGTTTAACCTTCAAGCACTACATAAACATTAACCATTAATCATGTCATTCATCATCACATAAACTCATACACATTGCACACAGATTTTTATGTGGAAACCCAACTGGGAGAAAACCACGAAAACTTTTCTTAAGTGGTTTCAAGATTTTACAAGCACCAAATGAAGGAAGCACACACTCCCTGATTTTTTAAGCATCTACTGGAAGGAGACACCAATCCCCTTGGAATATTTTAAATTATGATACAGGATCAAATCAAACTTCAAATACAATCCCAAAATCACTTCTTAAATCTGCATACAAAACTGCTTGGAACTGTACCTCAAATCTGCAAACTTGTAAGATTCGCCAAGAGCTCAATTTTTTGTTTCTGATTCCGAAACTTAGACCTAGGATATTAGGATATCTTCTCCTTCTAATGCAACAATTTGAATTTAATTTGGACCTACCAAGCTTCATATATAACCGTTTTATCTCGAACACCTTTTTAGGACTAGTTTCTGGATTAGTCACAAACCCTAACTTCCAACAAGTATAACTTTGCACCTGTAACGAATCAGGATCTGAAACTTGTACCCGATATTATTCAATATAATCTATGAAGTTCCTCCAGGTTTTTCTCCTTGTCTCGTCCCCAAAAAAAAACATTATAGAAAAAATCGCAGGATTACTCGTATTGAGGAAGAAAACCCTAGTTTTAAAAATCTCAACTTCCACTGAGTATAACTCCAAACATGTAATGAGTAAAGACCTGAAATTTGTACCCAAAATTATTTGTTATCTCTTCTGAAACACCTTCAAGTTTCACTATCTAAATCATTCTAGAGAAAAAATTATGTCGAAAATTCCAAGATGACCTTCAAAAATAAACCTTAGAACAAATCATCACAAGACTTCATCTTCCCTTGGAATTTCACCCTTCTTCACTTCATCTTCCCTTGGAAATTCGCTCCTCCGATTTATATGAGTCTTCTCTACATGAGGGGGTGCGACCAACGGTTGAAACTTTTGGGTTGCACCTCTTCCTTAGGGATGGCCGACCTTAGGGGATTATTCTCTTGGATTTAGGGGATTCTTCTCTTGGTTTTAGGGGCTTCTTCAAGGCTCCATTTGTGTACAACTCAAAGTGGGCACATGGAAACAACCACATGCTATCTCATTTCTTGAGGTCCATTCTTAAAAGCTACGCCATAAGGGGACCACTTTGGAATTATATACACTTATGTTAAGGCTCCTTCATTGCTCTTCAAGACTTTTTCAAGTGGACACATCATCAACAATTTTAGGGGCTTCTAGTCTTTGATTTAGGGCTTCTTCTAAGGCTGACATCAATGACAACAAATTTTCCAACAATCTTCCCCTTTGGCATTGATGGCAACTTAGTAAAACAACCATATTCCCCCTGTCTTCGTGCTTTGATCCCTATGACTGTATTGTTTTCTTGTCTTCATGCTAACTCCCCTTATTTTTTTTCTTCTAGTTTTACTATTTTTCTCTCCCCCTTTGACATCAATGGAAAAAGGTAACTCTCTCTAATAATATTCCCCTTTTTGTTCTTGCATAAGATTATGGAAATCAATTTGGAGCAGAAATTACTCCCAGTTTTTGTCGAAGATACTTAAAGGTATCCCTGATATCCCTAGAAAGAGGCTTTGTGAAGATGTATGCATTCTATTCTTTTGTCCCAATGAACTCTAACTTGATATTCTTTTGCGTGACTCGTTCCCGCAGAAAGTGGAACTTAATAGGAATATGTTTGGTCTTGGAATGCATCACTGGATTCTTGGAGATGTTTATAGCATTGGTGTTGTCACATAGAATTAGAATAGGCTCATCATATTTCACCTGTATGTTTTGCAAGGTTTGCTTCATCCAGAGAATCCGAGTACAACATGTTGTTGTTGCAATATATTTTTCTTCTGTTGTGGACAAGGATACTGGAGTCCTAAGAAGAAAGTCAACTCCCCAAGTAGGGACATTTCAAAATCATTATGCATATCCTTGGAAAACTTCTGACTCAATCTATCATCATCACTTCCAAAAATGGTGTCATCAACATACACTTTAATAATAATCATACTTCCTAGATCCACTTTTATGTAGAGGTTACTATCTTCATTTCCCCTTCTGAATCCTTGTTGTTGTAAGTACCTGTCCAATATTAAGTGCCAAGCTCTTGGAGCTTTCTTAAGTCCATACAGAGTTTTCTTCAATCTTCAAACCTAGTCTTCCTTTTCGGATAGTAGAAACCCTTCTATCTATTCTATGTAGACTTATTCTTCTAATTCTCCATTTAGAAAAGTTGATTTTATGTCCATATAATACACTTTGATCCTTTTGGAGCATGCATAAGCCAAGAACATTATGATTGCTTCCATTCTAGCCATGGGAGCAAAGGTTTCTTCAAAAAATATTCCTTCAACTTGAGCACATCCTTTGCACACTAGTCTTGCTTTGTTTCTGGTTACTTGTCCATCTTCGTTTAGCTTGTTTCAGAAGACCCATTTTTGTCCTTTAGTCTTGGAACTAGTTCCCTTGTCTCATTGCTCTCGACTTGATTTAGTTCTTCTTCCATAGCCTTGATCCAATGTTCATCATTTCTGGCTTCCTCAAATTTACTTGGTTCAACTATGTACAGTAATGAAAAATGTCCTTGTTCAGGTGTCTGTGCTTGCCTTCTTCTTTTGGTTTCTACTTCAGCACTTCTATCTCCAATGATTTGTTATGGTGGATGATTCTTTTGAACCCGGTGGTTAGGTGTCCCAGAAGGTGTCTACAAATCTTGTTGATTTTTTTTCTTCTTGTTCTACTTCTAGTTGCTTCTCTTCTTTCTGTTGTTCTTCTTCTTTCTTTAGATCTTCATTTTCCTGTTCTTCAAAGATGTTTGAATTTATGCTCTCCTTCCTGGTCTTTAGCAAGTCTGATTCATCCACTTTTACATTGATGATTTCCACTATCTTGTTGAATCTTAGATTGTATCACTTATATGCTTTGATTTTGCACGAGTACCCAACAAATATGTCTTTGTCCACTTGGGAGTCAAATTTTCCAATCTTCTTGTCTTACCTTTTTATGTAACACTTGCTTCCAAACATTATAAAGTGCTTGAAATTGGTCGGTATTCCTTTCCACAACTCATATGGAGTCTTTTCAAGATATGAATGGTTGTATGCACTGCTTGTCCCCAAAAGATATCACTTAGCTTGGAGTCATTCAACATGGTTTTGTCCATTTCTTGTACAGTTTTGTTTTTCCTTTCATCAACTCCATTTTGATGAGGTGTTCTAGTTGTTGAGAATTGTATTTTTATTCCATGTTCTTCACATAAATCCCTGAATTCATTTGAAGTAAACTCACCTCCATTATATGATCTTAAGCATTTGATTTTCAAATCAGTTTCATTTTCAACAAGTTCCTTGAATACTCTGAAACATTCAAAAGCTTCTGACCTTTTGTTGAGGAATCAAACTTGGGTCATTCTAACGTAATCATCAATGAGTAGCATGAAGTATTTTTCACCATCCAGTCCTTTTGTTCTCATGGGCCCACATAAATCAGTGTCTACAATCTCTAATAGTTTTGTCATAAACTATTCCTTTCTCTTGAATTCAACTTTTGTTTGTTTTCCATGCTGACAATGCTTGCACATAATATTCGTTGGCTTTGTAATTTCTATCATTTCTCTTACAACTTGCTTCTTGTTGATCTTGACAAGATTATCAAAGTGTATATGGCCCATTCTCCTATGTCAAAGACAACGTTCATCTTATTTTCCCAAACAACATCTTTCTTCCTTAGTCTCATTCAAGATGTATATGTTATTTAGAGTCCTTGTCGTTGTTGCCACTAGTCTGCCTGATCCTTCTTTCCTTCTTTCACATTCTTTTGAATTGAATATAAGTGTGTGTCCCTGATCATGCATTTAGCTCACACTTAGCAAATTATGCTTCATATTTTCAACAAGTAGGACATTTTATGCCACAACATCTTTGTTTCCAAGACTGACTGTGCCTTTTCCTATAGTTTTGGTTGAGTTATCATTTCCAAATGTGACAGACCCCTCTTTTTCTTTCTTTAATGTTACAAATATATTTTTATCTCCAGTCATATGCTTTAAGCATCCATTGTCAATATACCAATGGCTTCTTCTATTTTGGGCTTGTGAGGCAAACCCACATTCCTCAACCTTCAAATACTATTGCTTCCTTTTCCAAGTTCTTTGTTGTTCCCCTATATGATTGAAAGGAACATGCCTAGTTTCCCTTGAAGAAACTATCAAATTACTTTTGCAATTTTTGGCTATGTGTCCAAAATTGTTACATTTGTAGCATTCAATTTCATAACCCAGAGCACCAAAATTGTTATAATTTATGTCAAACGTCCCACGAGGCCTTCTGGGATAATTGCCTTCATAATGATTCTTTGGATTTTCGTAGATAATTTTTTTTCCAAGTGTTTCTACCCTTTGCATAGGATCTACAATTTATGGCTTTATGCCCAAAATTATTACAAGGATAACACAAGCCAAGAAAAATATTTTGGTACTTGGGTGTGGGTGGTCTTCTAGTTGGTGTTGCTCTTCTTAAATCATGATCTTCTTCTTAGGCCTTGTTCATTGTTGGTTGTTGATTCCATGTTCCTCTGAATGCACAATCTTCTTCTTGATTTTTCTTTATTTCCAGTTTCTGTATGTCCTCCTTTAAAGGCTTGCATTCTTCTTTCCTGATGGAACCCTTGATAGTATCTACATAACTTCTTTGCTTTGCTTCATTTCTTCTCATCGTAGAGCTTCATCCCTCATCAATGTTATTTTGTTTGTATCCAAGTATAGACTTGTCATAGAATAGTTTTTTATTGTTGATGACTTCATCCAGTATTTTGGTGTTATTGCCAAAATTTAATCGGATGTCCTTCTTTCGTAGTTCCTTTCCTAGTGGGACTATTTCAACTTCCAGATTCTCTGTTATTTTCTTGTTTTCTTTCATTTGTCTCTTGAGTGTTTCTTCAATCACTTTGGCTTCTTCCAACTGAATCCTTGGATCTACGATAGTCTTCTTGGCTTCTTCATAATTTTTTCTAGGGTTTTGAAAGTCTTCCTTTAGTTTACTTAACTATTCTTTGAAAGACTTGTTTTTCTTCCTTGCTATTCTTAGATCACTAAAGGGACTAATCAATTCTACCTCAAGATTCACTTCTCCTTCTTCTTCATAGTCTCCTTCATTATTTTCAGTAGTTTCCTCTTGAGTCTCTAACGCCATGAAGAGTACTCTTCTTGAGTCATTGTCACTGTCATCATCTTCATCGGATGAGGAACTATCGTCTTTTGAATAGAGACTTTTCTTTTTGAAAAATATTCCTTTATTTCTTTCCTTGTCTCTTTTCTGATATTTTTTTTTCTTAGGAACTTCTTCTTCATCACTATTTGAACCCCTTGCATAAGGACGTTTGGAAGAAAAATGGCCAACTTTACCACAATTAAAGCATTTGAAAGGAAGCTTACATTTGTACTTTTCGGTTCCTCTTTTCAACTTTCTCACAAATATGGCTTCTTCTTCATTGTCTGAATCATCACTATTGTTGGAACAATGTTTTGACCTTTGCTTGTTCTTTCTTGTCTTCTTGGAGGCTTTGAAAGTTGTTTCCCTTCTGAATGTATTTCCTTGTTTTTTTCTCATTTCATATGATGTAAGTATTCCATGTAATTCATCCATGTTCAACATAGCCAGATCTTGTCTTTCTTCTAGAGCTGATATTTTAGGGTCAAATCTCATTGGGAGAGATCTCAATATCTTTTATACAATAACTGGATTTTCAATCTTTTCTCCTAGTACTCTTATAGTATTCACAATTTCATCAACTTAGAGAAAATAATCTGCAATATCTTCATCTTCCTTCACTCTCAAACATTCAAATTATCCTCTCTAAGTCTGAATCTGGGCACCTTTGACTTTAGCATCTCCTTCACAATTCTTGAGCTTGTCCCAGATTTCCTTTGCAGAATCACAATGCATAACCTTAACAAATTATGAATCTATTATACCACTTAGAATGGCATTTATAGCCTTTAAATTGTATTCACTGAGCTTTTTCCCGACATTATCTGTTGGGGGAGAAGTTGGTGCAGTGTATCCATTTACTACAACGTGTCAAACATCAAATCCATGTGCCAGAAAAAATGCTTTCATTCTTATGCTCCAAAAAGCATAATTTTTCCCACAAAACAATGGTGTTCCATTTTTGGTAAATTCTCCTTGCTTATCCATGATCTGCCTTCTAGTGGTTAGATTGTTTCTGAAGGAACCCGCTCTGATACCAATTGTTAGAATATTCAAGAATACTGAAAGGGGGGGTGAATCAATATAGAGTTATTTCAACAATTTTAACCTTCAAGCACTACATAAACATTAACCATTAATCATGTCATTCATCATCACATAAACTCATACACATTACACACACATTTTGACATGGAAACCCATCTAGGAGAAAACCACAAGAACTTTTTCTTAAGTGGTTTCAAGATTTTACAAGAACCAACTCGAAGGAAGCACCTGCTCCTTGATTTTTCCAGCACCTACTGGAAGGAGAAACCAATCAACTTGGAATATTTTAAATGATGATACAGGATCAAATCAACCTTCAAATACAATCCCAAAATCACTTCTTAAATCTGCATACAAAACTGCTTAGAATTGTACCTCAAATCTGCAAACTTGTAAGATTCCCCATGAGATCAATTTTCCGTTTCTGATTCTGAAACTTGGACCTTACATTTTAGTATCTATTCTCCTTCTAATGCAACAAGTGTAATTCAATTTGGACCTACCAAGCTTCAGATATAACTATTTTATCTCGAACACTTGTTTGGGACTAGTTTTTGGATTAGTCACAAACCCTAACTTCCAACAATTATAACTCTGTACTTGTAATGAATCAGGATTTGAAACTTGTACCAAATATTTTTCAATGTATTCTTTGAAATTACTCCAATTTTCACTCTTTGAATCATCTCCGAAAAAAAGTTATAGCGAAAATGGAAAGATGACTCGTTTTGAGGAACAAAACCCTAGTTTTAAAAACCCCAACTGGGACTGAGCATAACTCCAAACTTGTAATGAGTCAAGACCTGAAATTCGTACCCAATATTCTTCACTAACTCTTTTGAAACACCTACAAGTTTTGCTATCTGAATCATTCTAGAAAAAATGTTATGTCAAAAATGCCAAGATGACCTTCAAAGAAAAACCTTAGAACAAATCATCACAAGACTTCATCTTCCCTTGGAATTTTTCCATTCTTCACTTCATCTTCCCTTGGAAATTCACTCCTCTGAGTTGAAATTCGCTCATCTTCCTTGGCTATGTTGAATTTATGTGATCCAAATGCCAAATGAGGCTCCTCTTATTTATATGAGTCTTCTCCACATGAGGGTATGCGACCAAGGGTCACACCTCTTCCTTAGGGATGACCAATCTTGGGGGCTTCTTAACTTAGCTTTAGAGGATTCTTCACTTGGCTTTAGGGGATTCTTCTCTTGGTTTTAGGGGCCTCTTCAAGGCTCCTTCGAGGCTCCATTTGTGTACAATTCAAACTGGGCATATGGAAATAACCACATGTTATCTCATCATGTGAGGGTCATGCTTAAAAGATACACCATAGGGGGGGGAACTTTGGAGTTATATACACTTATGTCAAGGATCCTTCAAGGATATTCAAGGATTATTCAAGTGGACACATCATCATCACTTTTAGGGGCTTCTGGGTTTTTCTTTAGCGCTTCTTTTAAGGTTGACATCAATGCCAACCAATTTTCCAACATCTTCATCTTCTTTTAATTAAATCTTGTACCTACAAAAAATAAACATCATGTTTGTGGATGTCCATATAAAATAGTCACCATCCACCGGTTTTGTATGAATTTTTTTGTAATACATGGTTCAATAACAATTATTGGATCATAAACATTTTCCACCCCCCATATCATCAAACATCATTTTGTGTTTTCTTTGGTTTACCCGTAGCAACACCTTGGGTTTTTGTCGCTCACCCTCAACCATTACAATTCTCAAGTGGTTTCAGTTTATCATGAACCATTCATTGTACCAAGTGGTTTTTGGTTGACTAGAAACCTTCATTTGTCATGACAAATGTTTTTTGGTTGACCACAAACCATCAACAATCAAGTTATGGGGATATACTGATATTATCATGACTTACATCCATTACTTCGAAATTGACTCTTATATATATATAAACCTTAAACCCCCCCAGCCCCCCTTTTTTAACTTGTACTTTAATATTGTATTAATAAATATTTACTTCACCCATATTTGATTATTTTTTTCATATATAACATTTTAACAACTTTTAAAAGTATATATTCCTTTACTTTATAATGTAATTCTTCACTTTATGACTTAATTTCTCCAACTCTTCTAATAAACCAACAGATGTGACCCACAGTGTACGGATGTACCGATATTGCATGGATTAATGATCATGCTTCAATTTCAGGCTATACGGATCAAAAGATTGGTGGTCATACAAATACGGCGATCAATAACCAGCATGTTGTGCAGGCTTTAATGTTGCGGTAGGTGGTATATACACCGTCAGATATATCCTAGCATATATACCAAGACAATCCGACGGTATATACTAGTTGCCGCAACATTAAAGTCTGCACAACAGGCTGGTTATTGATCGCCATACAAATACAAATTGAATGGTACAGACAAGTACAACTCAAAATTTGGCGACAAGTATGACTGACACAGTGGTTGTACAAAAGCATCGTACGGGCAGTACGGTATGTAAAAAGGAGGTTGTACGAACATCAATTGTATGAACTTTAATATATACGGTCTTCAATCAAATCCACGGTTTTGTTGCAAAATTATGTATGAACGACACAAATGGCAAAAATTTTGGTGCATGTACGGGGTCGAAATTGTACAGAACAGAATTATCGTACGACTGGTGGTATGTTGTACAATGAATGACATAACAAGAAGCAATTTTCTGCAAAATTCTTACGGATTTTTCTTCAATGTATGGCGCTACTAGTCTAACTAATTTTTTTAATCTCTAATTTTTCTCCAACTTGTAACTAAATTTTTCTAGATGAGAAATTATTGGGCTACACCATATTTATTTCTTCAATTTAATTTTGGAAACAGAATAGTCTTCCCCACGAATTTGTGTTGTTGTTCTTGGATTTGCTCAACGACGTTGAATTATGTGAGACCTTTAGATAGATTGCTAGCAAGTTTGTGCCAACCCACTAGAATTATTATAAAATTCTATTGAATGGTAGCTCTATCCACATGTGGTTGTATCGTTTGTCTTTTTTCTTTTGTTGAATGCTTCTTCTTCTTATTTGTTTGTGGGTTACTAACTGGATGAGGTTAGCGTAATTTTTTTGTTTTTTGTTTTGGTAAATTTCCAGCAGAGTAATTTTGTTTTCTTTCATGGAGCTTTGAACTTTTAATGGCCAAAAGCTCGATTGTGGTCAAAGACCATATTAGAGAAACTTTGAAATGACGGGGTTCCCCAAAAGCCAGATCAAACAGGGTTTGAATAAAGTGTGGTCAATGGCCAGATCAAAACTTGGCTTTGATACCACCATGACAAACAAACTTGTTTGAAAATTATAAGAATATCCAATATAAGTAGGATAGAATAAGGTAATCCATTTAGGACGAAATAATATTATATTGATTAAAATGTATAAGAATGAGATTATTGATTACAATGACAATGAGGGCCATATATACCCACACAAGGGTTCCCTTTCATTAATAGACAAGTCTTTTGGATAACACATGTCTTTTCATTATGATGTATTAATTATTATTAGATGATTATTTATTTATATCTATCTATTTTATAAATTTATGTTCATTACAAGCCCACTCCATCATTTGAATCCTTCCTTGTTGAATGCTCGACACAATTATTGTATCTCTAAGTCAAAAACATCCTTTAGGTCAAAAAAAACTATTGTTTTTCCCTCTTGGTCTCCCTCTACTCGAAAGGTCATGAATACCTTTAGTGTTTTCTCCTTTTTGTGCCCTCCTTTGGCATGGTCCTTCTTTTTGTAGGCGTTGGGTGGTGGTCTAGTGATTGAGGGTGTTGGAATCGATTATTGTTTCTCTGTTAGTTGGTTTGGTTGAGTCAACCTAGTGGTGGAATTAGTCTCATGTTGTTGACCCAACTACTATGGGGATTGTTATAAGGTCAATTGTTGTTATCGTTCACTTGACTAGTTATGTTGCTTGCTCGTTTGTTGTTGTTGTTTCTCAACCGACTATTGTTTTTCTTGTTGCTCAGTTAGTTGTTGTTGTTGCTGTGCTTCTTGGACTATGGGAGTCCCCTTTTGTGGTGAAGGGTATTTAGTCAAATTGACCAGGGATTGTGTTAGTGAATGAGGCTTGATCTTAATTCTAGTAGCTCCAGTCTTCCTCTTCTTACTCTCACTTGTGGCTGATTTGGTTGTTGCTTCGACCGATTCTATTACTTGTTGTTGTTGAATCCTCTCCAAGTCGATCTACATTTGCTTCTCGACTGTGAATTTTTTTTCGGTGCATCGACAATTATTCTTTTGGCCCAGTCGAGATCTTCTTTGTACTGGAGCCCAACACTTGGTTCCATCACTTACATTGTTTTACGATCCTGCTTCTTGGTGATCTTTCCCTTTTTGTCGTCCTTTACGGTAATTACTTCTTAGGCCTCTTTCTCTAATTTTTTCTTCAGTTGATGCTCTTCAAAGTCTAGCTAATTGACTCCATGCAGAAGGGCCTCCAAGTTATCTTTGAGAGATTGACTGTCTAAGCTGACTTCTTCTTGCCTTGTCTATATTATGGTATTTCGACCAACTGACTTCTTCGCTAGGGACTTGATTGACAACCCCTCTTGTACCATAAAGGGCATGGTATATACTATTGCTTCCTACTCTTATTCAGTCTCGGCATCCTGCAGGTGGATGACTGTCTCAAAGGTAGTTTGTGTGACCATTGGTGGAATTGGTGTTATAGTCTTCGACTACCTTGATAATTCCTCAAAAATATTTTTGACTGTGGGATAATAGTTGAGTTATTTAGGTTCCCCCTTGCTCCTTGAGCATACCACAATTTGGTAAAATCCAAAGCTAGTTGAATGTGCATTATCAGAGCCAGGGCCCTTCTTATATTTTGTGGTACTCTCCACATGTGGCAAGTCGACTTTAGGTCTTTCACCCACTCCTCAAACATGTACTAGGGAGCCAAATCCTCAGTCTTTCTCTTCCACCATGCAACAAAGCACTAGAATTTCCATGTGGTCGATGTGAGTTTTAGAGTGAATGTCGACTCCTTGATTAGGCTCACCTGGGACATGGAAACCTAAACTATTAGGGATGGGCACCTAATTTCTTTTATGGTTTCCTGACAATCCTTGCAATTCATCCATGGGATGTCGGTCAAATAATTAGCCAAGATGAACATTTTACCCCACTTTACTATCTATTTGATATTCTCTAGCATGTTGAGTTTGATATTTGATGCTTGACCAGAACTGGTCAAGCAAATGGTGAGAATGATGCATGTCCACTTGACTTGCGCTTTCAGAACTTGGCTAATTACTAGCCCCTTGGAATTTTTAGTAGTTGTTCCTCCAATGAATATTGTATCTAGGTCGACAATTCATTTATTTTGGGGATGGCCTCTCCCTTGATCGGTAGTCATGTAATCCGATGGATTAGACGAGTTGTGATTTACATAGGTTGGTTGAGCCAAATCTATCCTTTGTGGTACCGATTGACTATAAATTTGGCTTCTACTTCCTTCCAGCCATTAAACCTTGTTACTTGGGGGGATATTAGAGATATGACTTGATCTTATCTCTTTCTAACATGAGGGTCTCATCCCTCCATTTACCATCAACCATGGCCCATTTCTTGAAGTTGAGGTAGTGCTTCTCCCATTCAACCTCTTCCATTCTTTCCTATCGAATCTTGTTCACTCGGGCCTCTAACGTCGAAATCGACTATTTATCAAAACTGTTTTTGGTTCGAGGTTCGACCACTTTGGATTTTGGTGGTTCAGATGGTGGGATTTCCCCTCTCATCTTTGGTAGCATAGTTTCTTCTTTGTTTGACAATTTACCAGTGGTCTGGACAATTTCTCGATCGACTCGTGTGTTAAAATTCTATAACACTTGACTAGGCTTGTTTTAAATTGAGTGAATGGGTCATGTAAAGGTTTATGTGCTCGTGTTGGTTGTTTTTATAGGTAATTTGGCTGGGTTGTTGCGTTGGTCACTTGTGTGCTTCTCATTTCAACAATGAGGTCCATTAATGTCATGTATTAATTATTTCTTATGTGGTCAAAGTTGATTTCTGCACATTCAACTACCTCATGGTCGATTATGTTGTCCCAAACGATTATCTTGCACTCGATTGGCTTTTCTTTCCGACCAACTTTTACCTATGCCAGTACTTCATCTTTCCACTCCCTAATGATTGACGCATGTGAATTTTTCTATTCTTCCTTTTGATATCGTCAATTGGTTGGGACTTGCAATTGTGTTGGATGGATCCTTTCCTTCCCTTTCATTTTCTTCTCCTCATGTCTACCAGGTCGATGTTCTTCTCATAGACATTCTTCCTTGATCCATCCATCAGATTTTCTTATTTGGTCCCATTCAACTATCATTATCACTAAATGATTTTGCTTCTTACTAGTTTGGGTCAGCTAAGGATCATCACATAAATATTTTCCCATATTTTGAGGGGGTTTTACCCGACTTTGTTGTAACTGACTATTTTATTGGTTTTGTTTTTTTCAAGAACTTGCCTACAAAACTAACTAGTTTTCAAGTTCCTGCCTAATGGAACCCCTAAGGATTTTCACCATTAGACTTTTTGTTATTTTTATATTTTTTTCAAGAACCTACCGACCATCTAACTCGGTTTCAAACAAATTCTTGCCCACTGGTGCCCTTAAGGGTTTTCACCATT
The DNA here is from genome assembly GCA_009831015.1 of Picea engelmannii. Taxonomy (NCBI): domain Eukaryota; kingdom Viridiplantae; phylum Streptophyta; class Pinopsida; order Pinales; family Pinaceae; genus Picea; species Picea engelmannii. Next base: position 1,216,751 of record ML778558.1, on the reverse strand, counting down.
GACTTTTTCTATTTTTAATTTTTTTTTTCATTCTTTTATTGAAGGTATCGCTTTAGGTGCACACCATTGACTACCTTGTCAAGGAGATTCCTTTGGAGAGTTATTAGTTGTATTGCTCCAATCGACCTTTGATCTCAACTACATATGGGCCCATCTAGGTTGTCTTCAGTTTCCTTCGTTTTCCTTTAATTATTTCGTCATAGAGAAGTAGCAAATCTCTAATGTCTATTTCTTTCTTCTTTATATTCCTATTGTGTCATGCTTTCTATTGTTTTATTTAAACTTCCTCATGGTGGAGTGTAGTCGTTTATTCTTCTTCAAGCTTATTTAATTGATGCAATCAATCTTCCCTAGCTTTGGTCGAGTCATATTGTAGTACCACAGTTACTCTTTCTGCATTAGCTCTAAAGTGTAGAGGGACTACAACTTATTGTCCATGGACCATCTTGAAGGGTGTTCGACCAATCAAGCTCTTATATGCAATTAAGTATGCCCATGAGACAACAAATATCTTGTCATCCCAATAATCTTTATCGACCCCACATATTTTTGTGAGTACTTTATGTAGCATTTTTTTGAAGGGCTCGACTACATTTTCTTGGGGATGATAGGGTGAAATTTCCTGTTGTCGATAAGAAATTCTCCCATTTGTATATTTATGGTACCATTTACAAAGTGGGATCCTTGGTCACTTATTATTATTACGGGCATCCAAATCTTGTAACAATGTTCTCATAAATAAACTTTGTTGCAACTTTTTTTTGTATAGGTCTCAACTGGCTTTGCCTTTGCCCACTTAGTGAGGTATTTGATTGTTGTTATAATATACCTACCTCCTATCCTTTTCATTCCTTTTGGGAAACGCCCTAAAAAGTCAATAGGCCCAATTTCATATGGGAGGCTTGGATTGATTGAATGTAAAGGCATCTCATACTTCCACAATTCTCAACCCATCCTTTAGCACATGTCACATGTGTTAACCATTGCTCTACAATCCTTATGCATTTTAGGCCACCATAATCCAACTTGCAATACTTTTCTAGATATGGTATCTACATGGAAATGAACTCCTGTAGAACTAACATGTGCCTATTCAATTATGATATCCATTTCATGCTCTAAGACACATCTCCTTAGTACATCACCGTGTCCTAAGTTGTACAGACATCCATTTGCGAGTGTATAGGGAGTATCTTTCATGGTAAATGACTTTTTCTTCTTCTCTGGTAGACTTTCTAGTGCCTTTCCTTCTTGCAAAAACTGGATAAATGTTGCCAGTTCTTTCAGTGTGGCCTCAACTCTAAATAGTTAAGCAATTGTGAGATCATCATCAATTCTTGTTGCTTCTTCCCCTATATCGACTCTTGATAAATTATCTAGCCCTACATTATTCTTTCCTGGTCAAAATATCACCATGAAATCAAATTCTTGGAAACATAGAATCCATATAAATAATTTCCCTTAGTGGAATGGGTTGTTTACCAAGTATTTTAATGCTTGGTGGTCAGTATAAAATATAAAAGGGTTGGCCAACAAGTAATCCTTGAACTTCTGCATCAAAAAAATCATCCCAAGCCCTTCTCTTTATGTAGTTGAATAGTTGATTTGTACCTTATTCAGTTTTTGACTATCATATGCGTTGGGGTGATTGATTGTCTCATCTCTAGGTTGTACAAGGATAACTATGACTGTAACATTGGATGCATCGACGTGTACATGGAATTTATTTGATCAACCAATTTTCTTTTTAGAATCTTGAATGATTCATTATATTTTTCACTCCATGTAAATTATACATTGTTCTTCGGCAATTCATCCATGGGGAATGTGATTAATGAGTAGTGACTTATGAATTTGTCGTAGTAGCCTGTATGTCCCAAAAATATTTTTATCTTTTTGGCAAGAATACGGGGTTTTAAGTCAAGTATTACTTTGATCTTTACCATGATGACTTTTATGCCATCTTTGCAGAGAACGTGACATAATAGTATATCGATGTGTGTTGCAAATATACATTTCCTTAGTGAAATATGTATCTATCAACATCTTTCTGACATCATTTTAAGCTAATGAATATGGTATTTTAGTAATTTGTTTACATTCCAGTTGTCAAATTAGATTTCCACGGTTTTATAGATACATTCTTGAAATTCTTTGACTACTATCTTGGAGAAGACAACATGAGCATTTTTTAATCCAAAGGGCATTACTCTATATGAAAAGGAGCTAAATACAGAGACAAATGTTGACTTCTCTTGGTCTTCCTTAGCAACTGGTACTTGGTTGTAGCCTGAGAATCCATCTATGAAAGAATATCATTCGTGTCATGCTACGTCATTTATAATTTCATCCACAAAAGGGGTTGGAAATGGATTAGTGAGTGTAACTTTATTTAACCCTTTGAAGTTGACATAGATTCTTAGTTTCTTGGGGTCATTATTTTTTCCGCTATACTACCATAGGGTTGACCCATTGCAATTTATTAATGGGATAAATGATTCTTGTGGCCAACATTCCTTCGATCTCTTTTTGCACAATTTCTTTATATTTTTGCGCCAATTTGTATGGTCTCTTTTTTACAAGTTCGCATGTTGGCATCAAGTCGATCTTCATTTCTCCCATTTCCTTGTCCAAACCTTTCAAATCTTTATAATCCATGGCAAACACATCTTGGTATTCTTTAAGTGGGTCAATGTTTATGTCATTTACTTTTCTGACCAATAGTCACCAATCTTAGCCATCTACGATTGATCAAATTTTGAAATATTAACTTCTTTAAATTTTATTTCAACATCCAACTACTATGGTGCCTTTGATTCGTCTATTTTTCTCTCTCCTTCATGGACTTCATTATACTCCAAAGAGAAGTAGACTTTTTATTTTGGGTCGACTATCTTAGACACTTTTAACACATATTCCACTTGTCTCATAACTTCTAGATGATATTTCCTCTACCTAAAGCTCTTCCCTGGAAAGAATTTGTTTTCCATGTTGATTCGACAGTTAATTTGATCGGTTTGTTTGTGGCATGATATTTTATTATAGGTCGAGGTTGAACCTATGTCGATCATTGACTTGCCTTTTTCTTGTGTATTTTTGTTACTTGGTCTTTCTATATATTTTATAATCTATTAGACTACTTCTTGTAACTCAACTTCTGCTAGGGCAAAGGCAAAGTCCTCTATAAAATTTTCTTTGGGCTCCTACCAAGTGCATGTATCTCTTTTCGCCTCTTCAATTTTATACCATTTATGTGGAAAGTCATCCAATTTATTTGGAAATAGATGTGGTCATACTTGATCATCTTTATAACCAATTCTTCTCCAATCTCTTTCAGTGTCCTAAATATGAGCTTTCGTGTTGAACCCTCGTTTGAATTTGACTATATCAGCTACAACGGTAATATTATTCCATCCAAATTATTCAACGAAGTATGTTGCAGTCATGGTCCATGTCTACAGATGAGGTGCATGTGTATCACATCATCGTGCAACTTGACATGTGAATGGTTGCTCCAAGCTTTGCAGTCGACCTTGCTCTTCAAATGACTTCGACACCTTGTCTACATTGACTGCATGCAATTCATGTTTTTTAAATCTCAAGGGGGGGTATTATCATCGACTTCGTGTATTTGGGTATTAGACTAGGATATTGTCTAATGATTTTCTCATGTATGGTGGGTATTGATTTGATTGAAAAGCAAGATCAGAAGCCTTCTTTTGGTATGGCTTCGACTGCCCAACATTCCCTTGGTTTCGACTCCTAATTCTCCATTTAGAAAAATAAAAAAGGAAAATGTGTTAATTTAATCATGAAACTCAATGTTTCAATACCAAATTTGGGATCATCCTCAGGAGTTTGCTAAGATAAAAAAATTAATAACTTATCTTTTGATAATAAATAGTAATCCAAACCCTATTGAAGGTCAAACTTTCTTGACAACCTTTTACATTAACTATTTGGATTATTATTATTAATCTTAAGAATGTGAAGGATAGGTTTCCAAGCTTCACTACTCTTTAAACCTTCATCTCTGTTTAAATTATTATGATTTAGTTCAATTTCTAGAGCCTCCCATGTCTTCCTTTTTCCATAATGTTTTATTTTAGCAATGATTTTAGTATCCTCAATGCATGTGTGGTGTCATGCGTCTCGAGAGTGTTTGGCTAAGGGTGATATTTTAATTCAATTATGTATGTTGTCGGCACAGTGCTCGTTCAACCTTACTTGAAATTATCTTCTATTTTCACTGATGTATTGCTTACCACAGGAGCAAGGGATGGTATATACTCCTTTTTGCAGTCTCATGTTTATGACATCTTTAGTGTGATCTAACATTTTCCTTAGGGTGCTAGGAGGGGACAATGAGACCTTAATATTACCCTTCTTCAGAATCTTTGAAATTTTCTTTGTGGTACCTTTAATGTAAGGGGGGTTTATATTTTTTCCCTCCTCGTTATCATTGTTCCTTATACGAGCTCCTCTTCTAGACCTTAAGACTACCATACCAAACTTCTTTTTGTGATACCCATTCATTTTGAACACATTCTCCAGTTGTTTCAATTCTTTCTAAATATGTTCATCATCAAATATTCTAACTTCCCAAGTAATTAACATGTTGATAACCCCGAGTGTTTGAGAAAGGTGGTGGTGAGAGTTTGCATGCAGATAATGGTTTGTGTGAGTTCTTTTCTGATAGACTTGGTATGATAATAAACCATTGTTCTTTTTGGATATGAGGATTTCTAAAAAGGGTATGTTTTTATTTTCTTCCAATTCATATTAAATTTTATGCTTTCAGATTGACTATTTACATGATCAAAAAATCCAGGTTTGATCCCTCTTCCATGTATCCAAAATATAGATGTAACATCGATGTATATTTTCCATATTTTTGGTTTCAATGGATAAGAATCAATCGCTTGTTTTTCAAATTTATCCATGTACAAATTGGCTACAACTGGGGATAAAGGGGACCCCATCACTACACCTTCAATATGCTCATAAGAATAACCACAAAAGCTAAAACATGTAAATGTTCAAGCATATTTTTGCCAAATATGTTATATCATCATCAATGATTTCTCCAATGACTTTAATAGCATCATCCATCGGAATTTTTGTTAGATCATGCCAAAGATACCATAAACCCGAGACTACAAAAACGAGTATATACCATCCCTTGCTCCTATGGTCAGCAATACATTGGTGAAATTGGAAGATCGTTTCAAGTAATGTTGAATGAACATTGTGTTGAAATTAGACATAATTTAATTAAAATATTAACTTTATCCAAACACTCTCAAGGCAAAGGACACCACACATGCATCGAGGATATAAAAATCATTGCTAAACTAGAACATTGTGGAAAAAGGAAGATATGGGAGGCCCTAGAAATTGAGTTAAATCAAAATAATCTAAACAAAGATGAAGGTTTAAAGATTAGTGAAGCATGAAAGCATTCCCTTCATAGTCTTAAGATTAATAATAATAATCCAAATAGTTAATGTAAAAGGTCGGCTAGAAATTTTGACCTTCAACAGAGTTTGGATTACTATTTATTATCAAAAGCTAATATTTTAATTTTTTAGCTTAGCAAACTCCTGAGGATGATCCCAACTTTGGAATTGAAACATTGAGTTTCATGATTAAATTAATGTGGTTTCCTTTGTTATTTTTCTAATTCTTAGTTGTGTAGAATGAATAACCTTAATTCTTCATATGTTGCTTGTGTAATTTTGTATCGAGATTTTGACCCATAAATAAGAGTGAGCCATGCAATAATTCTCCTTTGGCATTTGGTTCCACATTGTCTTTGTCTCCTTCGATGACTTGATAAAATTTTCTTGCACCGATTTCTTCCACTCGAGGTTTTGACCACGGCTTTCCCTCTCTGAGTTCCAATGGTATAATAATCTTTATGTCATTCCCTTTAATTTTTATTCTATCGCTTTTGAGGGAAATTGTTGCTTTCATTTTTCAACCCCAAGGTTGTTTGAATAATGTTGAATATGTAGGGATAACTTCGACTAAATTAATAAATTAAAAATTGACCATAGTCAATATCCATGTGATTATTGTTTCCACACCTCTTAAGATACCAAATGGTTCGACAAACCTTTGGTTTTCCAACTTCAAGAAGTTATTGGACTTGACCAAGTCAAGTTTTCACATCCTAATCCAGGTCTCTTTTGGGAGAATATTGACTTGAAAATGAAATTTGACTATGACTTGGAATTGTAAACCGTTTGACCTCCAGGTTGACTTGTGGATCATAATCATCATGGAACCTTTCTTGTTTAGTCAATTGACACAAACTTTTACAATTTCTTCGCTCTTCTTTACATTCTTCAAGAATATTCAATAATTCCAATAGTATGGAGGCTGACTTTTTCTTATTTTAGGATATTAAGGAACTCCTCGAGGAATACATCCTTCATTCCTTCTTACCACCTATTCCATTGACGTTCCTTTCGATTTTCTTCTTCCACTATATCATCGAATGAACTGACAACTTCTCTCATAACTTGCCTTTCCTTTTGAGGTATGGATACCAATTATCTTTTATTACAACTTTTGTTTGAGGTGTTTTATTCAATGACATATTTCCCTCTTTATTTACTCCCAATCTAGTAATCACATTTAAGTTCTTAGAGTTCAACACCTCATGCTTTGGCACGCTCTACAAAAGATTAACAATTCTCTTGGTCCTTATCTTTTCTAACATAATCTAGAAATCTTCCAAGGAGTGATCACCAACTCCACATATAGTATAGTATTTAAGATCAATCTTGTCTTTTAATGGGAAGTTTGGACTCATGTGAACTTATTTGAAGAAAACAAAGAAATATGTCTTTCTAGGTCCTCCTCAATTGTTGTATTAACCATGGTAGCCTCTCTAGTATCAATTGCGACCTTGATACCCTGCATCACCTCTTCCGCCTAGTTGACCTTGGTCCTGTTTTGTCACTTATGTATGATAAACCACTTGGTAATTAAGTTCGTTCTTACCATAGTGTTGGAACTCAACCATGTTATGTGTCAGTTCTTCGCATATGGTGCATCATTTGGGTTTGATGTTTTTCAAATTGTGTGGGCAATCTTTTGTGGTGTGGTTTGTTATAATTTGATAGATTTCAAAATAATATTCAATTAGGACTAATTTGGCATTTGAATCTGTCATTTCCTTCATAGTGCTTGCAATAATATTTTGTGTGGCCTTCACTCATACAAAAAGTGCACCACAACTTGCTTCTCCTCAACGCAAGGTCTCACTATGACTTCTGCATCATCTCCATTTTTTCTTCAACTTTCTTGTCCAATGAGGGTGAAATCTAGTTATCGTCAAATTATATTTATTGTGCTTATTTAGGGGCATCTTCACATGATTGTATTTTGTGCATTCTTAGAGGTGCCCTAATTCTTTGAAGTAGTCTCACAATAAACCACTATATGCGTAATTCTTTTTTGATGGTATATGGGATCTGGTTAAGGAGATCCTTGAATTGTTTGTCATATTCTCATATCGACTTACCTAACATCTATTTGATTTCTTTTACTTTTTGTGATACAAAGTGTTTATTTTCTTGCATTTTGAAAAATGATAGAAAATTACTCTTAATTTATTCTTTGGTTCTTGTTTAGTTGTTGGTGAAATTCATAAACCAGGTTAGGGTCCTTCTTCTTAATGCCTCGACAAATTGTGTCATTTATTTTGTCTTGTCTATTATTCCCATGGTTTTTCTGAATTTTTCATAGATAAACCAATGTATTCTTGGATATTAATTTCCTTCATAGAGGGGAAGGTGATGGAATGCCATTTTGATAGTTGTTGAGGTTTTAGACTGCAAAGATGGGGGTGTTGACGGTCTCGATTGCTTCAAACTTTCGACTGGGTTCATCGACTAACTATTATTGTTTGCTTCGATCAGTGTCTCTTCAACTTCTTGTTTGAGTACATATGTATGGAAAGCTTTCTCTTTATATTTTATGAAAATACTTCCCTCTAGTAGTGTATCTTCCTCACAACCCTTAGTCAACAATGTTTGATCTTCCTCAATGATTAAATATAGTAGGAGTGGTGCTCCCATGAGATCCTCAATTTGAATAAGTCATTGTTTCCCTCTTCGGGTATGAAATTTATTGAATCGCCTTCTCTCTGTGGCATTTGGATCCATAATCTGTCAATGAATCTTCCTTATTCATTTGGTTAACTCCACACTGAAACAAGATTAGGTTCTACATGCAAGCCATGCTAAAGGATTTCTCTAATATTGATACTTGATTGATCTGGTTTTGGCATTCTAAATATAGTTAGACCTGACTCATTGAATTTCATAGTATCGATGTTCTCTAACATTCATAGGGCTCCAAATCCTTCCTCCACCAATTATAGATATTCTTTCAACTTTGGAACCATCGGGGATGCTTCCACTTTCGCATCCAATCGATCATCATCTAAATTAGATAGGGCTAGTGCTCCAACGACTCACCACTCCCAAGGAACTCCTTCTTTTCTAGTTCGATGAGGGTCTGTAGCATCATTTATTTTAGAACTTATTTTTTATCTTATATCCCTTTCAATTTTCTATAGATCAAATGTGGGTTTATAGTGTTTCATTCTTCTTACAGTCCCTTTCTTCTTTTCTTTCCCCAACATATATTCTCTTTGTCTTTCGTTCAATGCTTACTTCCTCCCTTTCTTTGGTATGCTTGCAGTATCATCTAATGCGAGTCGACTAGGGTTTTACTTCAGGAATATCACATGCGTCTGCCACCCCCCCCCCATCACTAACCCCGAATATACTCTTGGTCGATGAGGGAACTCCTTGTAGTCGTCTTCATTTTCTCAAGAAACACTCCCACTTTTCTTGCTTATTTTTTCAGTCAAAGTTTATTGGTGTTCTCATAGGAGGTTGTGGTTGGACAATATGGTCAACAACCTTGTCAAAGAGAAAATTATGCAATAATATCAACACTATATAGAGGAAACTATCATGCAAGTCATTGTAAAATCTTCTATTTGTGTCATCCAAGGATGTATGTTCTTCGATTGCTTTACTTTCACAAAAATACTATACAATTTGCTTGACTCATTTGTAGAGGTTAGTTAGACCACCATTAATTAACTTTGACAACAATTATTTGTCCTTTTTGGTTATTTATGTGCAACCTTATCAATGAATTTATTTATCTCCTTATGTATTGCTTCAAGGAATTTTTTGTGGGTTTCTATAAAAAATTGTGCCCTTGCCTGTGCAAGTGTCAATCAATTCCTTCTAGCATAGTTTTTCAAGTAAATATTCAACTCCTCTTACACCACTCATGGATATCCTCAACACTCAACATCTATCCATGTATGAAACTATTATGCAATCCCAAATAATGTACTACTGGAAACAAAGTTAATGTTGTCGTATGTGGGATTACACAAGATAGGTTACTAGTAGTGCAGTCACACAACCATAATAACAACAAGTAATATACAAGGATGCATACATAATAGGAGGAAGACGAGAAATGATCTGGATTGGATCATTATATTTTTTTTCATCTATCTCGATCTTTCAGAATGGAAAAAATTGAAGGAATTAACTTGCAGGGCCATTTTAGTGTCAGGTCCCAATTTGGAAAATTGGGGTCTAGAACCTTCTGGGCCATTATGAGGAATACAACAAAATTATTGGGGGTTAAAACTTTCCTAGCGTAGGTAGGAACTTCTGACGCTATTCTACACATTGATACATTTCCAACGGTGCAAAAAATGTGTCAATCAGAGCTCGTATGCAGAAGTTATGCCTCTCGCAAGTTGACCTATTGTGTTGACCACCATGCTATGAGAGGATGCCACATCAACCCTCGTTACTCGTGCATATGGGGCTAGCCACATATGTAATTTCAAGAATATTCTAGAAGGTCCAAAACCCTATCATAATTGAGGGTCGAGAAAGTAAAAAACCTATCGCTAGATGGCTATCGGGCTATTTTAAATACCGGGACACTAGGAGGACAAGGGGTTCCATTCATTTTCATTGTATCTTGTTCCATAGCTAAGAAAAAAATCTGAGAGTGGTATTATGTGAGAATAACATAGGAGGGGAGATTTTGTAGCAACCATATAGGCCACAAGTCAAAGGCAAATCCACAGAGAGTGACTCTTTCTTTGTACTTACATTATTTCTATACTAGAGAAAAGAGAGCAAAGCAACCTCACCTTCTAGCTAGGTTTTCTCCCGTATTGGGTTTCCCAGGTCATATCTTGTGTTTATTTGTGGATGGTGTGATTGTATCTTATTGTTCTCTATTTTTCGCATTTTATCTATTTCATGCATAAGAAGAAAATTGGTAACTAATTATTTTGGAGATCTAAAGGAAAAATAACCTTAAGAGTAAAGATTTCAATATTTTATTACATCCGTTGTGACAAACTGTTCCAGTGGAATATCCACGGCAGTTTACAGATAAAGAAAAGTAGTAGTCAAACCATGAACAAGTAGCCTTCTATTATATCTTATCAATAACAACTTCTTTCTTAATGGATCCATGCCTATTTATACATTTGTATTATTGGAAGGTAGTTGCAATTGCCATAACTACCTTGGTCAGTCAACCAACCCAACTATCTAGTCGATTGAGATTCACATTCAACCAACTCTTTTACATTTGGATAACTCGTAGGCCTGGTCAACTATTCCCTCCAATAGTTGTTAACTTACACTTATGATAAAAATATCTTATTTTTGAAAAAAATGGAAAGTTGGAATGCCTTTCTCCTTTAAGAGCGATCATTTTTTTGCTAACCAAATTCTCCTATTGACTGTGCATGGCAGGGATTTGTATGGTTTTAAATATTTTTTATTTGGATAGTATTTTAGATATTCTTTAACATAATCACCTACCATGCATCCGTTTTTCCTCGTTATAGACTCCACTTCTATCCATTTTGCATAGCCACATTTGAGGAGCTAGTGATTTATTGTTTCTTCATCTCTCTTACATAGGATACAAATTGCAGGTCCTTGAATATTCCTTCTCTACATTACCTCCCTTGTAAAATCTTTGTTTCTTATTGTTATCCACATCAATATTCATGTTTTTTTTGTCGCCTTTAACTTCCATATAACTTTTAACCATAATGTAGCACTTGTATCTCATTGGAAAAAATTGCTCCATAGCCTAGTTTTGTTGTATACTAACCCCGTATAGGATTTTTTTACCAAGAAATATCATCTTCTTCTTATCTTATACAAATACGACTCCTTACCAAATTGTCAACATAAGACTACCGCAAAGTTACATTGTTTCCTTTCAATCCCATCCATTGTACACTTAGCCAACCTCCATGCCATGGATTTGTTGTGTCTTGGTCAGCTATTTTATTTAGGGTAAATAAACATTTTTCTTGTTTCAATGAACTCTCTCAATAACATGTACCCTTCATTACATCCTATCCAAGGATCAACTCCCATTCTAGCTTGTTATCCATTTCCTACCTTCCAAGCCAACTCGTGGTAATTTTTAGTTAATCACTGTGTCATCAACCGATATATGAACTTCACTAATAGATTCAAATTTAACATAATTATTAATGCATAAATTTAACTTCATCGCGATTTTATGTATCACATGTAACTCGTTGACTATTTGGAAAAAAACTTACTTCTTCATCATTAATTAGAAAAAGATGATGCGACAAAACAAAACAATATGTCAAATTGGTTAGCATTGCAAAAAGTTAAATTAACCATATCTCAAGTAAGTGATTTGATAATTTATCATTGTTTATGGATTTTTTTTTATGTATTGCGATAAATTAAAACCATAAGTAATGGAATATTTTTTCAACATTATACTGTAGCATAAACAATGGTGCTCCATAAAAAATTAAAATGAAATGGCTCCCAATGTGCTAATAAAAAAGCATTGTGTTGGTGCATCTATGTTTATATAAATAACCCCTAATGATGCAATATATAATTATATGAGCATGATATGACAAGTTGCATTCCTTGTAAATTGAACTTAAAGTGAAATCAACGCTCCAAGTATATATGTGCTTCTTCAATATATATATGACTTTCAATGGCAAGTCAAGAAATGCACCAATATATCCCATGTGCATTGGCACTAAGGAAAAGGCCAAAAAGACCATCTTTAGTGATATTTTCTCTTTGTAGAGCATCCACTAGTGCTTGGATGGAAAATTAGTGTATCATAGGTTGCTCGGTGGAACACAAGTTGACCACCATGTAGTCATGGTGCACTTAAGAGAAAATGCACTAAAAAATCATGTAATTAAGAGAAACTACACTAAAAAATCATGTAATTAAGAGAAAATGCACTACAAAATCGTGTAATTAAGAGAAAATGCATGCACAAGGCAAAGGTACACTAATACAAAACATCGAGCACTACACGCCATGTTAAAAAAAAAACACAAAAATGTGCATTGGCACTAGAATGTCCAAGAAGGCCTTCTCCGGTGGTCTTTTCTCTTTGTAGAGCATCCACCGATGCTTGGATGGTAAATTAGTGCATCGCATGTTACTCGGTAATTGATCACCTTGTATTTTTGGTGCACCTAAGAGAAAATGCATTGAAAAATGATGTCATTAATAGAAAAAACATGCACCAAACAATGGTGTGCCATTGCGAACAAGGTGATACAATAAGTTGAAGTCATCCCTAGTGACAACATCTATGGCTCTCTTGGGTTGTCAAATATCATACAGGGTACATTTCTTGAAATCCAAAGCCACTATAGGTTCACTAATCATGGAAATGATGGTATCATGCACCTTGTTCCCTTTTATGGTTTATGAAACACCCTTCGATAACTGGAAGAAAGTTTGGCCTAACCTTGCAATTGTTCTCTCTCCAAAGATTCCTTAAACCTAGGATCTATGGTTGATTGTTTCTCATCATGGAAAGATATGGCATACAAGTTTAAAGGTAACTCCACTAACTTCTCAATCACTCTATATTTTCATTTCATATTTTTAGTTTGTTTGGCCTCGAAGAAGTAGCCTCTAGGCTTCCATCTCCCTTCGGCAAACCCTACTTCTCCCTTGTTATCCTCTCCTTCCACTAAAGAGCTTGCCTGTCCCGAGCCTCCACCCACCTCCAATCCTGGGAACTCTCATGCCTCAATGGATAGTCACATCCCCATTCTAATATGGGAGAACCCATATCTACAGAGTGTCCAAAATTTGGAGATTCCCTAAAGTCTTAATGAGAAGGGCAGTCATAATCCCCTTGGTTGGGCAGAGTTATAAGTACTCTTGGATTTTTTGGGCAGACTAGGAAATGAAAACATCCTCTTGAGTTGGATATTGAGGACTCCAATGAAGATGAGGAAAAAGAGGATTGTTTGAAAGAGGCACCCCTATTATCTTTAAGGACTACAACAACCAAAATTTCTTAGCCTTTACCCACTCTAACTTTGATGTTGCCTTTTCCGAGGTAGCAAGGTTGGATGGTGTTGCGTGGGATACTATCAAAACTAAGAAAGTTGAAGATCCACCTATCTTTGACTTTCCCATGTAAGATCCCATGAACACAAGAGGTAGGCATATTATTTTTAGGAACACCCTTCCCATGATGGGGTATATTCATTCCTTCATTGCCTCAAGCCTTGATGCTCAAAAGCATTCCCGGGAACCAGTCATAGATATCCTAGCCTATTTGGAGATAACCCTCAAATTTAATGACGAAGCAATTTATTTATTTTCACTTCTATACAAACAATAGTGCACCTAGCCTATCGATACATTGATGTGTCTCCATGGAGATTGAACCTTCATGAATCCAAGTGATCCTCCTCATTCACAACACACCAAAAAATGCATATGAATTCTAACAAAATAAATATAGTGTGAAAATGATGGCTTGTCAATTTAATGAATGTGAGGTGTTGTCATTACCCCCACTATGGTTCAAATTTCTCTATTGACATGTTTGTGCTCATATGCTTGCAAAAAATGTGGTTGGGGCATGTGCAAGTCTTCGACAATTTTAGAAAAATAGATACCCTCGCTCATAGCCTCTTAACTAAAGGGTGACTTTCGAAGCGTGGCAACCCAATCTAAGAAACAAATAAACAAATGAAATTCGACACAAATACTTAATTGCATAAATATATAAACACAAACTCACAAATATATAAACGCAAATTCACATGAGTAATCTAATTACATGAACAAACTGAATAAAAAAACTAGTTACCGAATTAAATTAAATAAATCCTACGTGGATTCATAATGAAAATTGCACGACAATAAATCAAAGAAACCATCTAAGCTACACAACACTCTATTCTACTAGAGTGGGCCCTGCCTCCATAGAATAAAGTGTTGATATTATTCTATATCAACATAAATTAATTAAATTAATTAAGCAAATCAAAAGAAAGAAATATATTACAAATATGCAAACAAAATAAATCAAATTAATTAATTAAATCACACACTACGAAAATTATAAAACTACAATTAAAATAAAAACTCGTTGAATTATTCCATTGTCATTTGGACATTGTTCTAAGAGTCCTCCCCAAATAATCAAGAGAGTGTTATTGTTTATACATAAATTTAATGGAAACTAGAAATATTGAATATCTAAATAAACTCACTTATGGATTTAATAAATCCACAATAGTCACAACAATTTCCTAAATAATGAACAGTTTCCATGATCCTTGCTAACAATTAGCAATTAATAAATAACGTCCAATATCTTTGTTAATTATTAGCAAATAATAAATAATTCCAAGATCTTTTGCTAACAATTAGTAAATAATAAATAACTCCAAGATCTTTTGTTGTTACAACAAACACGAGTAACAACAAATTGTAAAAACTTTATTTTTCAAAAAGTACGATTTGGGTTGTTCAGATATTTTGAGGATAATCATATTTTGACTCAATAACACTTCATACAAGAAATCTTAAGTACCCACATCGTGAATCTTCAATTGTAAGAGCAACAACAATAACAATGTAGGAGTAACAACAAATCATAAAAACTTAATTTCTCAAAAAGTACGATCTGGGTTGTTGAGCTATTTTGAGGATAAGCATATATCGACTCAATAAACCCTCGTACAAGAACTATCAAGTACCCACATCATGAATATTTGGTTGTAGTAGTAACATCAATGACAATGTAGGAGTAGCAATAGTGACAACTGGTTCTGCAACAATCACAAACTAAACCATTTTTCAAAAGATAAATGCAAGATATATTATTTCTCTAATATTTAACCATAATTCATATGAAATACTTGTTATAACTTACAACAACATTGAGAGGG
>ML778558.1:1180534-1201410 GCA_009831015.1 Picea engelmannii | reverse complement strand
GGGGGGGTGAATTAGTATTGTATCATATTTCTATATTTTCTTTCCTTTTAACAAATTAAAGTTACTTAGAAGTGCTTACTTAATCAACAATACATACAGAGAACAAAACATGACACAGAAAACACATTACACTAGAATTTTTACGTGGAAACCCAATGCAAGAGGAAACCACAGAACATCTTTCTTTATGTTCTTCTGCAAGCACAAACTTACAATTTACAATTATTCATCTTGACAAGCACCCACCTGTCGCAAATAATGAGGACACCAATCCTCTTAGGCACCATACTGTCACAGATGAAGACACCAATCCTATCAGGCACCAACTTGTCGTGGATAATGAGGACACCAATCATCAGTGACCTTCAACTCACCCTAGCACCACCCTGCCACCCTGAATTCAATTTAAAAATTATTTTTACAGAACTAGACCTTTCTCTACAAAAATTAATCTGATATGTCTCCAGTTCAGTTTCGTTGAACACTTACAGGTCCTTTTTCTTCTCTTTTCATTGGAGCCAAAATTGAATAGAGCACTTCCTTATTTATAATGTTTTTGTCTGAGTTCCCCTTAAACCTGTATGTGGACGCACAATAGTTACATTATGGACATATTTTAACTACATCATAGTCCAACCAATTACACTTTTGTCTAAATAAAGTATGTAGAAGCATGACAGTTATATTGTGGAAAAATCTTGACCAGATCAAAGTCTAGTCAATTACACTTATGTCTAAATAAAATATGTGGACACATGACAGTTATATTGTGGAAAAATATTGACCAGATCAAGATCCAGTTACAGCTGGACATTCTTTGACTAAATAAAATGAACCAAATCTTCCTACAAATGAGCTCAAGCTCATCTCCAACAACAGAACATAGCATATCCTCATGAATGACGCAACAACTCACATTATGGTCTGTAGAGCACATATTGCATGGATAGAATAAGAGCCCAAGGCTCAAATCACAAATCTTCATCTTGTCACACTTGCCCTGCAGAACGCTTACCTAATTTCCCATCAAACTGTTAGTGTCCCCTCGTGACTTTCTCTCTTGTCTGCCAACCTTCCACTCATTATGTCACATTCCACTTCATCGCTTGTCATGTGGACTTCATCTCGTCACACTCCATTGTGCCATTTGTCGCACTAGCTTAAGGTGCATTGCAGATTTTCATCTGCGTAACTTCCACATATGTCATCGCAGTCCACTTCTTTGTGTAACTTCCAACTATTTTGTCGCAATCCACTCTTGATTCGGATTTATGAGCGAAACGAAATAAATAACAGACCGAATACAATAACACATAGATACAAACAACAACAATAGATATCTGGTGAACAATAACTTCTATTGAATAAATAAAATAGGTTGAAATTGTAAAACTGCAGAACTGAAAACAACTTGCTCGAATGGTGGTAGTTATCTCTGATAAGATATGTGGCTACTACGCGCATCTGTCTGAGAAAAATGATTACAATGAGGCTCCAAAGGCCCTTTTAACATTACTCACGAATTCCAAAACCCTAGACATCCAAAAAACTAACCCTATGAGATCAAACGCCAAAAGTTATGTGGGCCTTGATAGGTAAGTTGGTACCTCAACTTCATGGGGTCGTAACTTATGCATACGACCTCTGTTTTAGGCGCGTGATAACTCATTGGAAAGGTATTTTAGAAAACTGTACATTAGGCCATCAAACTCTGACTGTGTCTATATTTTTCCAATGTAAAGTCAAAAAAACATTGTTTAGAGTCCCAAAACGACTCTGGAAGTACATAAAGATGTATTGACATGAAAACTTCCAAAATAAGCCAGTTGGATTACGTAGGTGGCCACCAATATCCACCTGGAAGTTATGTAGGGCTTCAAACAACCACGAAAGTGTAGAATTCATAATTACAAATAATTACAAAAGAACGTTTTGAACTAAAAATTGTCAAGAGGAGTCAGTTGGAATAGGTGGGTGGCCACCAATATCCACCTGGATTAGTCCTCCCCCCTTAGGAAGCAATTATCTCCATTGCGTTGAGTGCCCCCATCAGGTGAAGAAATTTCTGCTAAAATTGGCTTCGGGTGAGGCACTTGCCTTGGTGCAGGAGCTGCCCTGCCTTGACAAGCTGATAAAGTTGGATCATCTGTTGGCGAGTTCCCTTAACCTATGTATCCACTACATGATCAGTGGATTCTTGTTCCATGCAGTCAGGGTTGAGCTTTGTTGGTGTTAATTGTTCTGCGATCTCCGAGGTGTCCAATAATGGTGGAAAATATGGTCGAAGGAGTTCCACATTGAACATTAGGTGTAAGCCAAGGAAGGGGGGAGTGTTGAGCTCAAAATCATTGTCACCCACAACCCTGGTGATAGTGTAAGGTACATATAGAAGTGGACGAAGCTTTCGATGGGGCCGTGTAAGGCGTTCTTTCTGCAAATGTAACTAGACCTTGTCTTCCACCTGAAACTTGTGTGGTACCAGACGTTGATCATGGCACTACTTGTACTTAGCATTGGCTTTCTGCAAAATCTCATGGACCTATTGGTGGATGTGTTGAATCCACTCAATGAATCTGGTGGCTTTGTCGGCCTCAAACTGAACATGGGAAGAATATGTTTGTGTGGTTGCAAGAGGTAGTGCAACATCAATGGGACCCAAGGATTGGAATCCCATCCCCACCTGAAAGGGGCTATGGTCGGAGGAGCTATGGAGAGCCTTGTTGTAGTTGTGTTGAATATAGGGAAGACTCTCATCCCATGTGCATGGATGCTTAGAGTTATACATACGTAGGATGTGCACAATCATCCGATTGATGACCTCTGTTTGGCCATCGTTTTGAGGGTGGAAGGCAGTGGATTTAGTGAGGTTGTTGTCCAACAGTGACTAGAGACTCGAGCAAAATGCGTTGAGGAACCTGTTGTCCCGATTGGAGATGATGGTCTGTGGTATCCCAAAATGGACCCACACTCGTTGGAAGAAGATCTTGGAAGTATATGTCATTGTGATTCTCTTCTTACAAGTTGTGAGAATGGCCATCTTCGAAAACTGATCAACCACCACAATTACACAATCATGCCTTGCTTGGTGGACGAAAGGCCAGACATGTAATCCATCGAGATGGATTCCCAAGGCCTCTTGGGAGTACTAAGAGGGGTGTATAAGCCTTGCTTCTTGATTGTTGGCTTAGCAATGGCACAGGCAGTGAAAGATCTGATATACTTGATGACATCCTGTCAAAGTTTTGGCCAATAAAAATGTTTCTGAAGAACGACCACAATTTTCTCCACGCAAAAATGTCTTGACATCCGACTTTAGTGAGCCTCCCAAATCATCTTTGCACACTCGCTTGCAGGAACACAGAGATGGGGCAGATGGCATAACAGTCCATCCTGAATGTGAAAATCGGTGACATTTGTGCATGTACCCAAGAGCTTATAGGTGGTGGCGAAGTCCAGATCTTGTTGATAAAGTTGGGGCCACTCAGATGCCTCATGCCCACAGGAATGGAGCGCGGTGGTGAGTGTAGCCATGGGAGGTTGAATGAGGCAGTCGGCAACATGATTTGTGCTCCTTGTCTTATACTTGATCTTGAGATGGAACTGTTGCGGGTAGGTGGAGAACTTTTGATGGCGGTCGTTCTGCAACTTCCCCTATATTTGTATTAACTGCAAAGGCTTGTGATCAGTTTGGATGATTGTCTCCTTTCCAAGAATGTAATGTTTCCATTGACGAGAGGCTTGTACAATGGAATACATTTCCTTGTCATAGGTGGGGTATTTTTGGACAATATCTGAGAGTGTCTCACTATGGCATGCTACCAGATGACCATGTTGAGTGAGAATTGCGCCTATAGAATAGTCGGATGCATCAGTCTCAATATCGAACAGTTGTTGCATATCAGGTAAGGAGAGTACTAGAGTTGAGCATAAGTGATGCTTTAGATCATCAAATGCTCGTTGGTGTGAATTCCCCCACGTGACCTTTTCCTTGCCACCACCCATGGTCACTTGGCTGAGGGCCCATGCGATATGGGAGAATCCCAACACGAACCGTTGGTAGAAGTTGGCAAGTCCCAAGAAGTTTCAAAGCTTGGTTAGTGTGGTTGGGGTTGGCCAGTCACGGATGACTTGGATCTTAGTTAGATCCACGTGTACCCCATGTTCATCAACAATGTAGCCCAAGTATTGGACCATGTTCATGCCAAAGGAGCATTTTTACAATTTGGCATATAGGTTGTGTTGTCGTAGAGTGTTCAAAACTTGTTGAATATGCTACATGTGCTCCTCCCGAGTTTTGTTGAAGATGAGGATGTCATCTAGATATACAACCACAAAAGAGTTGGTGAAGGGTCTCAATACATCATCCATCAACCTCATGAAAGTCGTTGGTGCATTTGTTAGGCCAAAGGGCATGACCATCCATTCGAAGAGACCTTCTTTAGATTTGAAAGTTGTCTTCCATACATCAGTGGGTTCGATGGAACCTGGTGGTAGCCATACTTTAGGTCAATCTTGCTCAAGAACTTGGCCCCCTTGCGTTGGTCAAGAAGGTCATCAATTCGAGGAATTTGGTACCAGTTCCTGATTGTGATTTTTTATAATGCTCTGTAATCAATGCAGAGTTGCCAAGTCTCATCTATCTTCTACACCAGTATAATCGGGCTTCCATAAGGGGAAGACTTGGGTTTGGTGTGCCCCTTTTGAAGTAGTTCTTGGATCTGACGCTTGATTTCTTCATTTTCCATCAGCGAATGACGATAAACTAGTCCATTAGGCAGAGGTGAACCGGGGGTGAGATCAATTGGATGCTTGACTTGGCAGTGCGTCAGTACCCTAGTGGGTGAGGAGAAGATATCTATATACCCTTCCATGATTTCATCCACTTGCTTTTGCTACAAAGAGAGGCTCTGTGTAGAGGTCACGGATGTGGAGGTGACCTTCTGCTTACTGTGAGCATGAATCACAAAGAAGACAAACTTCCTAGTCTGTGAAATGACCTTACTACATTTCTTAGCAAAGATTAAAGAAATAGCAGTAGGCAACGCTACCTATGGTATCATGTACAATTGTCTATCCAAAGTAATAATAACACTGCGGGGTCTAGACTCATACATAACATGTCGCTTCCACAAATATGGTTGTCCTAAAATAACATCACAAACTTCAAGGGGAGCAATATCACACAATACCTCATCTTTGAAGGGCTTGATGTCGTAGGGAAAATGACATTGTTGGTTGACACGAAGATCTCTTCCTTGGTGAAGCSAGTCGATGGTGTAGGATTATGGATGTGGTGTCATTGGGAGGTCCAGTTGCTTGATGACCTCTATTGAGATCAGGTTCTTCTGACTAACGTTATTGACAATGAAATGAAGTGGAGCCCCCTTTACCCACATCTRTGAGACAAAGAAGCTCTCCCCTTCCTCTGGTTCTTTAGGATCGCTTGGCTGGAATTTGGTGGTAGCGACAGTGGTGTTGGGTTCGGCATCGATAATTCGCTTCCCTCCTTCTGGATATGATTCGGAGTCAGAATTTTCCTCARACTCAKAAKCTTTTAGCTCAGCCACTAGTGATTGCTTGGAGCGACATTCTTCAGTGTTGTGCCAAGGGATTTTATGGTATTCACACCACCTCCCCGTGTCCTTCTTCAACTTCTCATTACCCTTCTTGTGTTGCGGCTTGGACTGGTTGTCATGAGAGTGGCCATATTTGCTTTGTCCTTTGTTTTGTGGGTTGGGGCCACCTTTTCCCTGCTTCAGCTATGAGGAGTTTGCAGATCCAAACTCTTGTCTCTTCTACTTAAATTTCTGCTCGATCTTGACATCACATTTATAAGTTGTACCCAATGATGCGATGTCCATAAAATCCTTTTTTTTTAATGTATATATGTAGATAGCCATGGTATTTGAGTACCAGTTGTCTTTCAGAGTCTTTGATACCCAATTTGGTGTGCAGGGTATGGAAAATATTGGTGAAATCTGGTACTGTTTGGTCCCTTTCCTTACGCAGGCTCATCCATCTTGCGTACTAGTCCTCGTAGATTCCAACAGGGTAGTATTGTTCTTTAATAACATCCTTGAAGGAATACCATGTGGGGGCGATCACAAATATTGTCTATTCCTCTATGGACCTTTTCTCAGAGTAAGTATCCCACCAGTCTTTAACATGCAGGACGACCTTGAGGAGTGCAAAATTAATATTTTGCCTATCGAAAAAATTGTGGACCGAAAAATACCTTTCAAGTAGATTCATCCATTTATCTACAACATCTGCATCTATCAATCCTTAAAATAATGGAATATCAAAATTTACTTGTACCTTGAAGGGGGTTACATGGCCACTTGATGAAGATGTGTCTCTTGTGGGCAGCCATCAAAGGATCCATGCAAAGTTGTCCGTCATTATGTTCCTTTGTCACGTAAGGGCTTCCTCAAGCAATAGTTTAAAAGGATCTCTTGCTCCACCATCTTTATTCTCGTCCCCCATGAGTTGTGGTCAGGCTCGGCGTGGTCAATCTTGTTGAATGATTGCAATGAGGCTCTAGAGGCCCTTTTAACATTACTCATGAATGTCAAAACCCTATGTGGGCCCCGATGGGTAAGTTGGTACCTCAACTTCATGGGGTCGTAACTTTTGCATATGACCTTCGTTTTAGGTGTGTGATAGCCCATTGGAAAGGTATTTTCGAGAAATACACATTATTTCATCAAACTCTAACTCTTTCTATAGTTTGACTGTAGCAAGACAAAAAAAAAACATTGTTTAGGGCCCCAAAATGACCCTGGAAATACAAAAAGATGTACTGACATGAAAAATTCCAAAATAAGCCAGTTGCATTAGGTGGGCGGCCACCAATTTCCACCTGGAAGCTGTGTAGGGATTTAGACAACCCCAAAAGTGTAGAACCCACAATTGCAAATAATTACAGAAGAATGTGATAAACTAAAAACTGTCAAGAGGAGCCAGTTGGAATAGGTGGGTGGCCACCAATATCCGCATGGATCAACTCTATCGCACTGCCTTAATCTTGATCCAAGGGTCATTTGTCTTTGTTTTCTTCGATTTCACTCCGTACATTCTTGTGGTCATTTGTGCACCTTCGAGGCTTTTTCTGCATTTCTATTTACCTTTCACGCACTTCCACTGCTTGTGCGCGATACTGTCTGTGCGTAATTTACATTGCTTCTTTGACATCAATGACCATGTATGTGCAACAAACTTCCCCTTTGTCATTGATGGCAACCAAGAGAGCGTTATTTTGTGTTATGAAAGGTGACTGCCAAAACAATGGCATTTATGTTAATCTATTCCCTTTCGATGTGCACAAATGCAGGTTGCTCCCCCTTTCAATGTCCACAACTACAAACTGCTCCCCCTTTTAATGTGCGCAACTGCTAGATCAATGGATTTTATGGTATTCCCCCCCTTTGACAACAATGACAAATTGGGACTTAAGATATTATCTCCTCCATGTCTCTTTATGCACACAAATCCATCCTTAAACAGAATACCATCGAGAGCCATAACAAACTTCAATTGTGCGCATTTCAAAGTAGTAAATTGTGTTCTTTATTGAAGAAAGGAAGACAAGATCACCCCCAACTTTTTTCTGAGATGGGTTCTCTCGATAATGGCTTGGTAAAAATATCTGCAATCTTCTCTTTGGAAGGAACATTCTCTAATTTGACCACCTGATCCCAAACATGTTCTCTCAGAAAATGATATTTGATTGGTATATGCTTAATATTAGAGTGTTGAACAAGATTTTTAGAGAGATTAATAGCACTAGTATTGTCACAGATGATGGAGTCATGTTTATCACAATGAACTTGAATATCCTTGAGATTGTGTTTAATCCACAACACTTGAGTACAATAGGATGTTTTGGCTTTATATTTGACTTCAACTATAGAGAGAGAAATGGAAGTTTGTTTCTTGTTGAGCCAGGACACTAAACAACTACCAAGGAAAAATGTGCCTCCACTAGTGATTTTTCTATCATCAATACTTATTGCCTAGTTTGCATCAATATAAACCTTGAGAATGAGGTTTGTGTCTTTTTAATACCACAATCCATAATCAAAAGTGCCTTGCAAGTATCTAAATATTCTTTTAACTATAAGAATATGATTTCCTTGGGATTTGCTTGAAATCTTCCTAGCAAACAATTGCTTGTATGATGTCAGGCCTTGAGGCTGTGAGATAGAGTAAGCTGCTTATCATAGACCTATACATGGTTTGATCTATTTCTAGAGCATCGTCATATTTGTTGAGTTTGCAACTTGTAGTCATAAGAGTGCTCACCAATGCACATTTTTCCATGCCAAACTTCTTCAAGATTTCCTTGAGATATTTACTCTGAGAAACGAAAATTCCTCTTTCTGATTGATGAATCTGTAGACCAAGAAAGAAGGAGAGTTCTCCTAACATGGACATCTCAAACTCTTGATACATTGCAGCTGCAAACTTGTTACTCATTAGATCAATGTTACTACCAAAAATAATATCATCAAAATATACTGCAATAATTAGCAGGTCATACCTTTAGCCTTGGTGTATAAGTTTGTATTGGTTGTTCCCTTTTTAAAACCTTGTTAGCACAGATACTTGTTGAGTCTGTAATACCAAGCTCTTGGAGCTTGTTTTATCCCATACAGATCTTTCTTTAATCGATATACATAATCCTCCTTGTCAGTCAGTTGAAAAATCTCTGGTTTCTCCACATAAACTTCTTCCTCTAGGTCACCATTCAAAAAGGTTGATTTGACATGCATCTGATAAACTTTAAATTTTTTGTAGCATGCAAAATCCAAAAACATCATGATAGCTTCAATTCTTGCAACAGGGGAAAAGTTTTCTTCAAAGTCCACTCCTTCTACTTGAGCATACCCTTTTCATCCCAATCTGGCCTTGTTTCTGACTATCTGTCCATCTTCATTCAACTTGTTTCTGTACAACCATTTGGTTCCAATTACATTCTTGTTTTTGGGTCTTGGAACAAGATCCCAAGTCTGATTTTTTTTTGTATTTGATATAGTTCTTCATTCATGGCCTTAACCCAATTATCATATTGACTTGTTTGCACAATTTTTTGGGGTTCACTCATGGATAACAGTGCAAAATTTGCAGAGCTAGATGTATTTATAAGTTTTCTTCTAGTTTGTACACATGCTTCCTTGTTTCCAAGAATCTGAATTTCTAGATGATGTTTTTGAACATACCTTGATGGCATCTTTGGTTGGGATATCTCCATTCTCTCTTCTTCCTCGAGATCCTCTTGTTCTTGATACCCGTGCATTCCATCTCCTTATGGTTTGTTTATAATTCATTCATCATATAAATTATCATGGTGCTAGTGTCTTTCTGGATGAAGTGGTCTCTCATCTACCTTTACATCTATACTTTTAACTATTTTGTGGATTCTTTTGTTGTAGCACATGTATCCCTTACTTATGGAGGAGTATTCTAACAAGATACCTTCATCAGATCTAGATTCAAACTTACCTACGTTCTCTTCATTTCTTTTAATGTAGCATTTGCTTCCAAAAGCTTTGAAGTGTTTTATTGATGTTGGTCTGCCATGCCATAGATCAAAAGGGTTTTTATCACTTTTTACTCGTATGTGTGCTTTATTGAGAATGTTAACAACATTTTAAACAACTTCTCCCCAAACCGTTTTAGGTACTTTTGATTCATCAAGCATAGCTCTGGCCATTTCTTGAACTGTTTTGTTCATCATCTCTACTACTTCATTCTACTAAGGGGTTCTGGCAATAGCAAATTGTCTCTTGATCCCATGCTTTTCACAATAATTGTTGAATTCATCAGATGTGAATTTTCCTCCTCTATTTGATCTTAGGCACTTTATTTTTAAAACCATTTCATTTTCTACATGTGCTTTGAAGATTTTGAATTTTTCAAAAGCCTCAAATTTATGCTTCAAAAATACAACCCAAGTCATTCTAGTATAGTCATCAATGAACAAAATGAAATATATTTCACCTCGAGGTGATTGTGTACTAGTATGGCCACAAAGATCTGTATGAATCAACTCAAGAGATCGAGTGGTGGAGTGTTCTCTTGCCTTGAATTGAACTCTTGACTGCTTTTCAAACTGACATGACTGACATACCATATTCTTAGGTTTGGAAATTTTGGGCATATCTCTTACAACATATTTTCTTACTAGCTTAACAAGTTGATTAAAGCTAAGATGGCCTAGTATTTTGTGCCAAATCCAATTCTCATCAATTTTACCAATGCAACATGTTTCTTTGCCTTCTTCTAGAACATACACATTTCATGAAGTTCTAACTACCTTAACAACAATATTTCATGTATTCACATCCATTACTTTACAACCTTTTGAATGAAAGAGAACATTGTTTCCTTGGTCACACATTTGACTGCCACACAACAACTTATGTTTTGGCCATCTACATACAACACATTTTGTGCTTTGGTCTTTCCCTTCTTATCTTCATCAAGTACAATAGTTCCCTTTCCTCTAATTCTAGCTGGAGCACTATTTCCAAAAGTAACATTACCACCTTTTTCTTCAGTTAGGAATTCAAACTTACTCTTGTCTCTTGTCATGTGCTTAGAGAAAAAACTATTAATATACCATTGATTTTCTTGATTTTGGGCATATAGAGCCAGTCCACAATTTTCTTTGTTTTTATTTTTCTTCCTCCAAACCTTGGTAAAATATTCTTGTCTATCTTTCTTATAAATAAGCAACATCTTGCTTCTGCATTCACTTGCCTTGTGTCCAAAATTATTCTATATGTGACATTCGAGATCATTTAGTAGAGGGGAGAAGGCATTTTGGTACATATCCATTCGAGGTTTATTGAATTTTATTCCTACATTTCTATTAAAATTTATGCAACTCACAAACTTATGTCCAAAGTTGTCACAAGAGAAACAATATCCATAGAAAAAAATTGGATGCCTTGGAATGAAAAACTTACTTGTACGGATCGTTCTTTGTCTACCAACTTGATAAGATTCGTGCACATGTAGCTTCCTTGCTTCATATTTGTTTGCATAGTTGGGTTGATCTAGTTCTGGTTGCTTCCTCTTATCATCTTTTGATTTGTTAGGCTGATTATTGTTTCCCTTGAGAGCATTTGCATAACTTGTAGGCTTCTCACTAGTTGACATGTTGGTGCTTGATTCCCCTTCGACAATTTTCATAGTTTTTTTATATCCTAGCCCTGTCTTGTCATCTGGTGATCTCTGATTACTAAGAATGTGATGTAGAGTTTTAGATCCTTTTATGAATTTCGTTTGAGTCTTGGACTTATGAAGATATTTTCTTAAGGACACTATTTATGATTCTAGTTTGGCACAGGTGTTATCCTTTTCTTTTATCTGATTCATCAATATTTATTCCCTTCTTTTGGCCTCTTCTAGCTGAATTTTTAATATGACTATATCTTCGCTAATCTCAAAGTATTTTTCTTTATAAAACTGTAATTATTCTTCCACACTTCCATACCAAGAGACATCGACTAGGTTTTCATTCCGATTTTCCAAAATGCAAAATTTGTTCCATTGAACAAGGTCTAATTGAAGAAGAAAATGAATCTCGACTTGACATACTTTTTGTTTGATCTTCCTTCTAGCTGCTAGGTTGTTACTAAAGGAGCTTGCGCTATGATTCCAATTGTTAACTTACAACAATACTGAGATTGTGTGTGGGGGGGGAGGGGGGGGGTGAATCAATATTGTATCAAATTTCTATATTTTCTTTCCTTTCAACAAATTAAAGTTATTCAGAAGTGCTTAATTAATCAACAATACATGCAGAGAACAAACACGACATAAAAAACACATTACACCATAATTTTTACGTGGAAACCCAATGTGGGAGAAAACCACACAACATCTTTCTTTATGTGTTTTCTGCAAGAACCACCTTACAATTTACAATCATTCAACTTGACAAGCACCCACTTGTCGCAAATAATGAGGACATCAATCCTCTTAGGCACCAACCAGACATAGATAACGAGGAAACCAATCCTCAATGACCTTCAACTCACCCTAGCACCACCCTGCCACCCTGAATTTAGTTTAAAAATTATTCTTACAGAACTGGACCTTTCTCTACAAAAATTAATCTGATATGTCTCTAGTTCAGTTTCATTGAAAAGTTACAGGTCATTTTTCTTCTCTTTTCATCTGCACCAAACTCGAAAAGAGTGCATCCTTATTTATAATGTTTTTCTCGAGTTCTCCTTCCTATATGTGGACACACAACAGTTACATTGTGGACATATTTTGCCCAGATCATAGTCCAGTCAGTTACACTTCTGTCTAAATAAAGTATGTAGAAGCATGACAGTTACATTGTGGACAAATCTTGACCAGATCAAAGTCCAGTCAGTTACACTTCTGTCTAAATAAACTATGTGGACCATGACAGTTACATTGCAGAAAAATCTTGACCAGGTCAAAGTCCAATCAATTACACTTCTATCTAAATAGAGTATGTGTGGCATGCCAGTTATATTGTGGACAAATCTTGACCATATCAATATCCAGTTACAATTGGACATTCTTTGACAAAATCAAACAAACCAAATCTTCCTATGAAATGAGCTCCATCTCATCTCCAACAACAGAACAAAGCATCTCCTCATGAATGACACAACAACTCACATTTTGGTCTATAAAGCACCTACAATGTAGATAGAATAAGATCCCAAGGCTCAAATCACAAGTCTTTGTCTTTTTGCACTTGCCCTGCATAACGCTTACCTAGTTTCCCATCAAACTGTTAGTGTCCCATGGTGACTCGCTCTCTTGTCTTCCAACCTTCCACTCGCTCCGTCGCATTCCACTTCGTTGCTTGTCATGTGGACTTCATATCCTCACACTCCACTACGCCATTCATCGCATTGGCTTAAGGCACGCTGCAAATTTTCATTTGCGTAACTTCCACATATGTCATCGCAGTCCACTCCGTCGTGCAACTTCCACATATTTCGTCATAATTGACTCCATCACACTGCCTTCATTTTGATACAAGGGTCATTTAACTATGTTTTCTTCGATTTCACTTTGTACATTCCTATGGTCGTCTCTGCGCCTTCCAGACTTCTTCTGCATTTCTATTTACCTTTCATGCACTCCCACTGCTTGTGCGCCATACTGTCTGTGTGCCATGTACATTACTTCTTTGACATCAATCACAACATATGTGCAACAATACTAAAGAAATGCAATGGAAATCACCTTGGTTCTAAATCTTGCATGTAAGCATTAAAATGGATTAATAAGCATTAATATGAGGTTATGGGTAAGCAAGAAGGGATTAAAAACAGGGAAAGAGAATGTAAAAAGGATGACAATTCCACGGCTCAACACCCCCATTATGGTTCAAATTTCTGTAATGACATGCTCGTGCTCATATGCTTGTAAAAAATGGGGGTGGAGCGGGTGCAAGTCTTCGATGGTTTTAGCAAAATAGATACCCATGCTCATATCCTCTTAACTAAAGGGTGACTTTTAAAGCATGGCAAGACATTTATGTCCACTAAAGAACCAAAATAAAGTATCTGCCACTTTCTCAGGTTGACCAGAAGCGCACGGTTAAAAAAGAAATATAGTTTGCCATCAAATAATAGGTGCATTGTAATCACATAGACAATGTATTTGTATGGTGAGCACTATCTAACTCACTCTTACCAATGTGGAGCACTATTGTGATGTGTAACAATGCACAACGATGAATGTGAGGTTTTGCATAGTTCACACTATGAACAAATTTCACTGTGACTTCGAAAATACAAGGTATGTTGTACCCACATTGATAATACATGTGAGAAGTAGAAGTCAGAGCTAGTTAGATTTAAGTGATGTGGAGCATCATTTATGGCGTGGAAAACAAATGCAGGAATGACATTTATGTTATTTTTTAAAGTGGATCTTTATGAGTGGTGCATTGGTTTCTAATATGTGTCTCAAAGAGAACCTATGCACTAATCTTGAAAGTGCACCAGTGAATTTGAGAGAATATGGTGCACTAGAGGTATATTTCTACAAAAAAACTTCTCCTACCATCTACACAAAAACCTTTGAAAATGAGTTCCTTTAAAAATGACTTCTATAAAAACCTTTGTTGAATGGTTGTTTCCTAATTGTGATTCACGACAGTACTCGCATGTTTGATAAGTAAGCTTAAGGTATTTGATGTACGTCAAGCCAATGACCATTGAAAAGTCCTAAAGAAGATCTTGGGCATGAGTGACAAATTATTCAATAAACTTAAGGTCATCAAATTTGTTTGGAATGATCCATATTATAGTGGAATATACCAAGAAAAAAGTAACCTTGCCCTTTAACACTTGATAAATGGTCTAAACATTGTTTGTGAGTTTATCACTTGTACTTGCTAAAGTAACTCGTGAAATGAAGAGAAGGGGTCTACACCAATGATATATGATAAAAGGATCTCATATCTCATATCTTTCCATATTGTTTGGTAAGTGGAGATTAATATTTGTAGAGCACCTTTGAACAAAGACATCTGATATCTCTTCTAACTTGTGATTGTTTCTAATGAAGTCAAGTAACCGTCATTAGACAAAAGCAATCTCGAGAAGTCGTGTGCATTCTGCATATCCTCCTGGTCGTGTCCAACTCAATGACATGTTATCCATGTTGGCACACCATACACGCCAATAGAAGCATTATCATTTTCTTTAACCTCTCATTTCTACTATGAAAGAATGGATAAAGTAGATTTAAGGTGTGAGGACTAGGTAGAACATGAGCATCTAGGATAGGTGCATGACAATAAATTTGTAACCACCATGGGTAGCTAGTGAAGTGACTTGAACATGTAAGAGTAATATTCATTGTGTAACTTCTTCTTGTGATTTGTATGCTCTCAAAAGAGGAGAATACAAACAAGGTTGTTGTTATATATCAAGGGGATTCATGAACAGAGAAGAGGGAGGTCGATAGTGGGGTGGAGAATACAAGAGTTACAGAACCAAGTAGTATGTACCATGAACATTGCTAAGAGTTATTTCCCTCTAAGGGAAGATATATGGGATTCATTCAGTTGAAGAACAATACCATGCCAAATCTTTGGAATTGCTCATTGACCAGAGAGAATGGCATCATCCATGAACACTTACAATTGACATTGATGAAGCATATGCCTCTTAAAAATGGAAGAGGAGACAATTGTTGATTTATTATAACATATTAGTATGTAAATAGTCTAGAGAAATATGCAGGGGAAGAATTTGATTTCAAGAGAGGACCATAGGGTAATTGAGCACTTTCAAGACGAGAAACTACTGAAGGGTGAAGAGGTATAGATGATCATTGCACAAGTTGATGTCTTTAGATGTAATTATCCTTAAATGTGTGTATTTATCATCTTTCATGCAAGAAAACCATTGATGGCCAAGAAGCAGTAGACTAAGTACAAGCACACAACAAAATTTCACCTCCACATCGAGGTATGTCCTTTACTCAAAGGAGAGTAGATCAAGAACACTTCAATGGAAGAAAACAAGGTTGACACCCCATTAATAAGATATATGTTTACTTCATATTGTAAATCATGGGCTTTTGTGGGACCAAAGCATTCAAAATAGGGAGGTGATATTTGAAATGCACCCATGAGCATGTTCTTAGTAAATTGACATCGTACTTGTTTGTTTAATTTGCCTTGTAATGTAGAGATCTTGGACCTTGAAAGAGTGTTTGTTAAAGACTCAAGAAACTTCCCAATAGCTCAATGGAGGAATCTTGGCCTCACTCATGTGTTTTATAAATGAGCTTAAGGTATGTAATTTCTCCTTCAAGCCAGTGATCTTTGAAAATATTTGAAGAGGATATCACTTATTTGTGATAAATTATGAAAGAAACATAGGGTTGTAAAATTCCTTTGGAACAAGTGAAATTAAAATGGACTATACTAAAAAATAATTATCGCCCTTTTAAACCCAATAAATGGCTCTAAACAATGTTTGAGTCTACAACGTGTCTTTTAAGTAAATCGTGAAATGAGGACAAGGGGTCCTACTCAATGATATACAACAAAAGGATTGTGGATCTTGGATCTCATTGACTAATTTTGCAAGTGGAGAAACTTTGAACCATGACCTCCATTAACTCCTCCTTCTCATGATCATTTCCAACAATGTTATGAAATGAGTAGTAGACATAACTAATCTCATGCATGCAATGTAATGTCTTCATCATGCCCAACTAGCTCCATGTCAGCCATGTTGACAAACCATACATGCCAAGAAAAACATTAATGGTTTCTTTAACCTCTTGTTTCTACTACGAAGGAAGAGAGAGGGAATATGATAAGTATCAAGGTTGGGTAAGATGTTAGATAAGCATTTGGGACAAGACCAGATGATTGATTTTGTAACTTGTATAGAAGTGAATCAAACCTATAACAATAATATTCATTGTGTAATTGCTTATTTTGGTTGTTGATGCTCTTGAAGAATAAAGATAATGTTAAGGGGTGCATTGTTATATAGTAGGGGGCTTCAACATAGAAGAGGGAGAGAAGTCAATAATAGGTAGGGTAGAGAAAATCTAGAGAGCCTATAACTCTATCTAAGAAACTTCATTAAGGGTTATACTAACGCTCTGTAATTTCCAGAGGTTGAAGAAGAAAGGACAGAGGTAACTACAAAACCACTTTGGAAGCTAGGATCTAGCCCTACCAACTCCAGAGAGGGATCTCTCTGTAAGATTTAGATTTGTTTGGATTAAAATACTAGGCTAGTTATGAAAGTTCAGGATTTGTTTGTTTGTTTGTTTGAAATATTTGGTTGATTGAATGCTTAAATTACCATTGGGCTATGGGGTCTGTCTTTTAAGATAGGGATCAGTTTTAGTTTTTTATAAAGTTTCTTCACAGGGCTGGGTAGTAAAACTATTTGGATCTCGTAAATTTAGATGAGGTGAATGGGAAGAAATGAGAGGAAATTCCACCAAGTAAAAGAACAATTTAGAATTATTTTACTTAATTTCAGTTGAAAACATAAAAATCATTCAAAAACCATAAACATAGTATATTGAAATAAATTATATTCTTTAACCTTATTTGAATAATTAGGATTGGAAACACATAAAATGATGACGAGAATGAAAAACATAAACAAAGAGAGATTCACATCACCAACAATCTGACAGGAGAATCCTATGCAAGAATCTTTTTTTATTACTGGTTGATCCTCTTGAATGATACACAATAGATTTCTTGGATGCAAAAATCAACCCTCAATACTTCGAAAGGAAAAGTATTTATACAATTATTTACAAAAATCATGTCATAAATGATCATGATATAATTTAGGAATATCTAAACTAACTTTATCTTTGATTACAAAAATATAGGAATCTTTTATATCTACTCGGATTTCTGGTGTTGATTTGATGGAAGTTGTTGATGACTTGTCTCTTTGACTTTGCTTAGTTGTTGGTCCTTGCTAACTGAAACATCGAACTCATCTTTACTCAAGTAACTCACATAGTTTGTCCCACCTCTTTTTACTGAGAATTGATATTTTGAGTAATTTTCTGTAAATTTCATCCATCTCTGTGTATTTAGAAAAAGTAGGTTTGGTTATGAAGATATGTTTGATTTCATGTTGAATGTTCAAATCAAACTCTGTTGTTTCCAAGAATGATTTCCCAGTGATGCTTCCTTGTATTCCTGCAAACTTTGAATTGTCTTTTGCCAATGTCTTCGATTTCTGGTTGTAATCAGGCAAGGTGATTAACTTGTCATTTAGGACTAACAAACCAAGAAGTCCTTTCTTGTGTATCACCTCAAACTTGTTGAAGAACCTTTGAACACCTATGTCCATAATCTGAGATTTTTCTTCCACTTGCAACATGAGGCCTTTCTTGGTCATAACCTTTTTTTATTTCCAGGATAGTTTCAGTTTTGTCCTCTATCTCCAACTCTTTTAACTCGTGTTTGTTTTCAGAGTTTAGAAACCCGATGATCTCTGTGGATTCTGTTGGCTTTTCTCCCAATTCTGTTTTGATAACTTCAATAGCTCCTCTAGCTTTCTAGATTAATTCATGTTGCTCAAAGATGATTTGTATAGAGGGCCAAATCTCTGTCGTGGACTTATTTATGTCTATCTATATATTTTCCTTAGCTTGGGCTAAGGTATTTTCCATAGTTGTTTCTTTCCCTAATTGTTGCAGTTGTTGGCTGAGCCTCTAAGATTTATGCATTTTTGACTGATGAGAAGCCTGGAACATTGCTTTTAGTTCATGTAATTTGTTTACCTCTTCCTATAATTTTTTTCATTTTTGCTCCTTGTATGGACATGTCCTCCATATATTTCACCAATTTGTCTGAGGCATTTGAAGTTTGTGTTGGGGTTGTTGTTGATGTAGAAACTTATGTTGTTCTTATCCCTGTAAGGGGCACTGCATCTAATGGAACCATGGCCAACTACACATTCTTCTCTTTTTCTTTGATCAGCTTGTCCATCTCTTCTTCCATTTCCCTAATCTGTGCATTTTTCTCCATGATCAATTTGAGCATCTCTTCTTTTTGGATTTTTGTCTCAGCTACTTCTTTAGTTTGTGAATCCTCTTTTGTTGGAAGCTTTAGCTATTTCCTGAGTGATGATATATCAACATTCTTCTTCTTTATCAAATCTTTTGTTGCTTTGACATTAGTTGGGTCATATCCAATTTTGAGAACTAACTCTTCTAATGATTTTACTTATTATCCTTGGCCAAAGAAGAGATCTTCTCAATCTTTAATTGGGATTGGATATTGGTCAGTGATACCTGCAATTTAGAAGTTGTCATTGAGGTGTTTGTCATGGTTGAAAAGATCACCTCCCATGTATGTTTGTGCATATCCATCTTGTCCACAGGATGGACATCCTTTATATCAAACTCAAAAGCAGTCTTCTTGTAATCAGATGTTGTCTATGGGTATGGGACTTGTGCCTGTAAGAATGCCATTTGCATTCTTCCCTTCTCTGTGTCAAAGGTTGAAAAAAGTCTGTGTTGAGCAGTAGAGGTATGTTTCCATAATTGAGTATAAGTGTTGTTGTTGAGAAGTTCATTCCTTTGTTTAATTTCCTTATACTTGTCAAAAATATTTGACTCCTTTTCTGCACGAATTGATTTGGATGTTAGGGTTGTGTCTAGCTTCCTTTGTGAAGATGATGATGATGGAGTTCCTGCAAACAAGTCGTCTGATTGTGCTGAAGAGTGGGGTCCTTCCAAGATTATTGTAGACTATATTTCTCCTCCTTTAAGCAGGCCTGTTGTGTGAATGGTTTTAGTCATCTTCCTGTATACTTTGAAATCATCTGCTGAGACCTATGTGACTCAAGGAAAGTCTTCCTTCCTTGATCTTTCCTCTGCTTGTTTCTTAGGTGTGATGGTCTGTGAAGTGGTTATAGACACGAGCTTCTCTTCTGCTTCTTGCAAAGTGTTCACTTCCCACTCGGCCTAGTTCATATATCTCTCAATCTATGGCCTTTGTGTGTGCACATAGGGAGTAGTTTTATGTTTGGTCCTCAACTCAAAAATGATGCCAAATGGGTCATATGACCAAGTGAAGCTTAGAGGAAACTTCATTTGTTTTAAAAGGATGTTTGTTGCTTCACAAGTTGCTCTGCTACTGCAAATGAATGCTCCAATTTGAGTTTTGATTCTGAATTGGGATTTCTTCTTGGCTCCTACAAAATGAATTTCATCTAAATTTAACATATGCCTTATGTACTCCAATGCAAAAATCCTCATTTGGAGGTATTTAGACCATTTGTATGGTGGAAACTCACATCCATACACCCTTATTTATGTATAATTCTGGTATAAATACTAGTCACCTATCTTGGCTTGATCAGTTCGGTGTAAAACCTTCTGAATTTCTTCACTAACCCTGGGTTTTTTACTACTGCTCATCAAACAAGTAGCTGGGTGGATGAATTGATCTATGAAATCTTTGAAATTGTACTATGTTGAGTTCTTCCTCACCAATGAAGTCCAGAATATGACTGATTGTGGGCTTCCTTGTTCATTTAGCTTCTGGAGTGCAAAAGGAAATCAGTCTGCTTGATAGAATAGGAACATATAAACTAGCATTGAAGAATATTTGAACATTCCTTCAGTTGGAAACTTAAGGAATTGTTCATGAATGTTGTCAGCCAAAAATTCACTGAAATTGAACTTCACATCAACCTTTTCTTCTGTAGAAAAAATGGATAGAAAACCTAAAATAGGTTCATCTACCCATTCATCAGAATAATAACCTAACATGTATGAGAGCATGGATATAATCTGGTTAGATTTTACTGTGAAAATAGTAGAAGGCTATGGTGGATTTTTCCTAGGCAATTGGGCATCTTCGGGGAGGAAAATCTCAAAAATTTGGGCTCTCCGGGGAAAAGTCAATTTCTGATACAATTCGTCGAGGGACTCGACATAGAAAGGGGTGGTGGAGTCGCTTTGAGGGATCTATAGCATTTGGTCAATGGTTTCAGGGGTAATTGTGAAAAGAACTTCACTGGTAGGAAAGGCAATGGCTCTTTAGCTTGGCAGATAATTTGCTTGCCACTTGAGGACAAATTCAGGGAAAGGATAAGTCTAAGGAAACATGTAAAGGGGAAAATTGGATTCCCAGAGTCCAATTTCATCGCTCTGGTCGAGGAAGATTTCTTTCATCCAGGAGTGTAATTCCAAGAAATCGAATTCTCACCTTGGCTCTGCAATTTTTTAGTCTTTTTCTACTAGATGAATGTGGTCCAGGTCGATGGGAGGGGAAATCATTGAGTTTTCAAAGGTATCGACAAAATTTCCCTTGGGAGCCATAATTGACCAAATCAATAGTAAAAGGATGG
>ML778558.1:1160296-1180484 GCA_009831015.1 Picea engelmannii | reverse complement strand
AACTTTGGATAAAAATACATGTGCCACAAAGCCAAAAGTTAGCCTTTTGAAATCTTTGTTAAATTAACCTATTTTGATCAATTTAGGGTGTAGTTTAATGTGCAAACCCTTTTCAATTTTCTCTGAAGGGAAAATTCATCTAACCTATCTTCTATCCTATGCATCTAACTAATTAATCCAGCTTAAACAATTGGATTAATTTATTCCTCTACCTAACTACTTTAGCCAAGATTAGACAGTTTGGCTAAAATTATTCTTTAACCTAACAACAACAATTTAAAAAAATGTTTGATCATGATTAGACTGTATGATTCAAACTTATTTTTCTTTTCATGGGGTTTTCTTGTTTTTCTCTTTTTTTTTGTTTTTATTTTATTTTATTTTTTGTTTTTCTCTTTTCTTTTCTTTTCTTTTATACCCTCTTTTCATTTTCATTATTTCTTTTTTATCTTTTTTCTTTTTCTTTTGGAAATCATTTGCAGAATGAAATATTATTTACAACATAAAATCACTAAAGGAGAAATATTCAATCACCATCAGATACTATGAAATATAGGACTCTAATAGGTTCCTTCCCTTTAAGGGAACAAATATGGATCTATCATTTGAATAATGGTGACAACCCACTGACTTGGGACTACTCATTGACGAAGGGAAGGGTAGTACCCAAGCTAAATTGATAGGTAAGGTATATTCTATTTAATATAAATATGGGTCCTAAAGATCATAATTGTGGGGTTTCCAAGAGATTTATGACATCTTTCAAGAGTCAAAACTATAATAATGATTTCCATGCTTTGACAGAGCCACAACTTTGTAACCTTTTGTACTTGAAGCTGAGAATGAAGAAACCATAAATCTTTTCAGCTAGAGTTTTTCCACATTAGGTCTTATCCAAGGTAAAATTGTTGTGTAGTATGTTTTTAGATGTTTTTTTTAATTGTTGGCATATGAATTTGTGATTTTCAACATTGCACATGGTATTATAGAAAATCACAAAGGCTAAAACATATCATGACTATTTTAAAGTCATACATAAAATATGAAGTAATGTGAAGGAATGTAAATTAAACACGCTAGTATATTTATCATAGGAGTATTATTAAAAGTTTTTGTTGGCTCTATTGTGATGAACTAACCCAAGCGACACCCAATATAGTGTACAGATTAGGTACAAAGAGGAGGAGTAACTTAAGGTTGTTGGTATTGATTTGTCTATAATGTGATACATGGGTAAATTGAGTAGCGTAAAGTTGATTCAAAATATAGGTGGATTGTGCAGCATATGGCTATTGCATGTAAACGGTTTGGGCAGTGTAAGGTTAATGACGTCGATGCACCTATAGTTGATGATGCACATAAGTAGTTTGAGCATCCTCCTTTTACATGGTATGAAAGGTTTGATCACTTTGAGGTTATGGAACCTATAAACTGTGAGCACTTTGAGGCTATTGAACCTACAAAGTTCGAGCATTTTAAGGTTGTTGGAATTCAAAATCTTGACCATCCTAAGGCCATTGGATAGTAAAAATGAATTGAGCAACTTAGGATTGATGGAGAGGTACATTGGGTCTTCCTGGAAGCTATAAGTTACTGCATAAGAGGCACCTAATGCTCACGTGAAATAGGAGGAGGAGGTTGCAATGGTGAGTACTATTGCAAAGGTTGGGCTTGCAAGGGTAATAGACGCATTAAAGTCTTTTGGTTGTTGTTGTTTTGAGAACAAGAGATGAGAAAACAAGGCAACAATGGTTAAGGTGGCATCATTTAAATATGTTGAGAGTGAGTACATGGGTGTTGCATAGAGGGTGTGGCATAAGGGTTGAGCATTTTGTGATTTTGGTGCATGCAATTCTAGGAATGAACATTTAACCAGTTCTTGATCGTTTATTATTTTTTTGCTTAGTTTACTACAAACAATAAGCTATAACATATGTTCATTCATTTGATTAAGTATTTTCATATTTAGTGCTACTTTGTGATGTGTATGAGTTGGTTCCACAACTATAAATGTCATTCAGTGCATGATCATCGTCAATTGGTTAGTGTTGATCCATTATCACTTTGAGCTTTTATGAAAACATTATTATTAGTTGACAGTAAATCCATGTATATTAGATGATTGTGAATAAGTCTCACTTTATTATAGCATATCCAAAAGCCTTCTAGACTATGATGCATTATAGTGGACCACAACATACTTGAGAAGACTTGATAATCACGATTTCCCATATCTTGATCACACTAGTTCTGATTAAGAAGGATTGAAAATCAAGACACCTAGCTACTTCTTCACTTAAATAGTGAATTAGAGGACTTGAGAAAATTACCAACTATTTGGAAATCAAATAATAAGTAAATAAGAAAAATTATGAAACCTTTTTAGGTTTAGGATTTGAAAGGTCACACAATAATGTTACAAAGGTTTATAACTTGGGGTGAATATCAAATAAGAAAAGGGGGAACACCATCTAGTGTGACAACATAGGGCACTTAGCTCAATGAGTTGTGAGCTCTCAGAGCTTGATCATTCTTCTTATGGCTCCCAAGGCGTTTTTTTCATAAGGAACGAATAATGTTTTTCATTGAGCTTAGGTAGAGGCACTATTCCCCAGCACCATGCATATTAGTTAAAATGCAATTAAGGTCTTCAAGCATTTAACCAACAAGGTTAGCTATGATAGGATCGACCATTTATCACTTTTGAGTATCGAGGTTCAGATTCCTTTGTTCAAATTCCTATGACATTAGCTTTGAGAGGTTTAACCTGTAGGCGTGATTCTACATTCTTGTATGGAATGAGATGATCTTGAAGAACCTCAAGGTGAAATTCAAACCATAATGTGTTGATGGGTACTTGGTATAATTACTCATCAACAAAAGGGGTTTTGGAAGAGCTTAAATTTGCACATCACTTGCATATAAAATAAAAGTTGAGTTCCTTTTCACCTTGTTTAGTTCTGAAAACGAAATGTATGCCAATTAATATTGAGGGGGGTGCCATAATGCTCGATGAATTAGTTGATAAGTCTCTTAAAAATAGGTAGAATTTTATGAAAGGTAATGAAACCATCACAAGGTTTCATTGCAAAGAGACTCGGGAAAGGGATTGACGGTGGTATTACTGTACATTATGTATCAAGTACAATTTATAGAAAACGTGTACACTTGGGTAGCTAGATCTTGGTCATGTTTATTTCTAAACTTGGGCAAGATAGGTAAAGATTGGGGCATAAAGACTGTAGCAATGCAAGGTGCCAATGTGTTATGTGAGTAATCCATGTCATATGTATGAGACCTTGTATAAGGTCGAGGTGGACCTTGAGGGGATTGGACTTGTTATCAAGATGTATAAAGAGGAATATGAACATAAGGTTATTGGTATTAATGTGTTGACTAATGTGACACATGAGTAGAATGAACAATATAAGGTTGATGTAGAATATAGGTGGGTTATGCAACATAAGGTTGTTGCACATAAAAAGTTTGAGAAGTGTAAGGCTAATGGGGTTGATGCACCTATTGTTATTGATGCACATAATAGATTATGCAACATGCTACTGTAGGATATGAAAATTTTGATCATCTTGAGATTGTTGAACCTTGAAGGATTTATCACTTTCTGGTTGTTCAACCTAAATTTTTTTATCACTTTGAGGCCATTAAACCTATACAATTTGAGCATTTTGAGGTTATTGGACTGAGAGGTTTAACACTAGTAAAGAGGTACATGTATATTGGTCTATTAAGTAACTTGGGTCTACCAGGAAAGAGGCACTTACTACTCAGGTGTAAATATGGGGAGGATGTTGCAATGATGAGTATTGTTGTAAAGGTTGGACTTGTAAGGTCTATAAAGGTATCAAAAACTAATAGTGTTGTTGTTGGAAGTGCAAGAGATTTTCAACCAATTGTTGCTAAGGTGGTGCCAATTAAGGATGTTGATAGGGAGTGCAGCGGTATATCCTAAAGAGATTGTTGTGATGTAGTTTGTGTAGGCTAAGTAGAGGTAATGGGTTGTTGGTATGTAAATGTCCCTTAAGACGGTGCAAAAAATAGAAGGACTAGTAGAAGGCATTATCGAAGGTGCATTCATAAATACAAGGCCAAAAGAAATATTGCTCATGGTAATATTTCCATCACGTGATCTTGGGTAGAAACAATATGAGCTCGTAAAGCATCAATTATTATTGGAAAAGTAGAAGTGCTTTCCACTGTGATAGTAGCAAGTGGAGTGAACCATGGCATGTTTACAAATTTGATCCCACTAACTAGGTCATAACTAAAACAAGAAGAGGAGGGAGATGTGATTCTTTGTGAAAAAAGGCATAGGGTTTGTTTGGGAAACAAGAATGTTGATGGAGGAACAAGGATTCCATAAGGAATAACACATACCAAAAGTGGTGTTGGGAGGAGATGCCAAATTGTCATATCCATGGGAAAGATGAACACATGATTTCTCATGTCTTCAAGATTCATCATGATACTTGAGATCTAAATTATCAAGGTGAGGAGATATACACACCACTTCATAAAAGCCTCCATCTCATTGTAGAGGGATAAGAAACAATGGTGTAAGAGTGGTAATAGATCATGGAGATACCATTTCTACAAGGAAGGGGAAGAGAGCCCAACAAAAAATATTCCTTGAAAAAGAAAAGAGGAATGGGAAGTGTTGTTGACTCACTCAAACATCACCACGTGTGAGGAAAGTGAATGAATAAATATTCACATACTGAAAAGAATTGAAGATGAAGGCTTATTCCATAAAGTTGGAAGGGAAATAAAAAATCTAAAAAAAATCACTTCACAAAAAAAACTCAACAAAGATGTGAGAAGATGGTTTCCTCCACCAATAATTGTTTTGGTAAAAAAAAAAAATTTCACACAAAGGAAATGCCAACCAAGTGGTAGATAAAATTAAAATTCCCTTACAAAAGTAAGTGGACTTGTTTAAATGAGATAATCTTGAATGGAATGAGATGATCTTGAAGAACCTCGAGGTGAACTTCAAACCACAATGTGTTGATGGGTACTTGATATAATAACTCATCAACAAAAGGGGTTTTGGAAGAGTTGAAAGTTGCGCATAACTTGCATATAAAATAAAAGTTGAGTTCCTTTTCACCTTGTTTGATTTTGAAAATGAAATGTGCGCCAATTAATACTGAGGGGGATGCCAAAGTGCTTGATGAATTAGTTGACAAGTCTCTTAAAAATAGATTGAATTATATGAAAGGTAATGAAATCATCACAAGGTTTCATTGCAAAGAGACTTGGGAAAGGGATTGATGATGGTATCATTGTACATTATGTATCAAGTACAATTTATAGAAAAAGTGTACACTTGGGTAGCTATATCTTGGTCATGCTTATTTCTAAACTTGGGTGAGCTAGGTAAAGAATGGGCATAAAGACCATAGAAATGCAAGGTGCCAATGTGTTATGTGAATAATCCATGTCATTTTTATGGGACCCTGTATAAGGTTGAGGTGGACCTTGAAGGGATTGGACTTGTTATCAAGATGTATAAAGAGGAATAGGAACATAAGGTTGTTGGTATTAACGTGTTGACTAATGTGACAGATGAACGGAATGAACAATATAAGGTTGATGTACAATATAGGTGGGTTATGCAACATAAGGTTGTTGCACATAAATAGTTTGAGAAGTGTAAGGTTAATGGGGTTGATGCACCTATTGCTATTGATGCACGTAATAGATTATCCAACATGGTACTGTAGGATATGAAAATTTTGATCATCTTGAGATTGTTGAACCTTGAAGGATTGATCACTTTGTGGTTTTTCAACCCAAAATGTTTGATCACTTTTAGGCCATTAAACCTATACAATTTGAACATTTTGAGGTTTTTGGACTAAGAGGCTTAACACTAGTAGAGTGGTACATGTATATTGGTCGATTAACCAACTTGGGTCTACCAAGAAAGAGGCACTTACTACTCAAGTGTAAATATGGGGAGGATGTTGCAATGATGAGTATTGTTGCAAAGGTTGGACTTGTAAGGTCTATAAAGGTATCGAAAACTACTAGTGTTGTCGTTGGAAGTGTAAGAGATTATCAACCAATTGTTGCTAAGGTGTTGCCAATTAAGGATGTTGATAGGGAGTACATGGGTATATCCTAAAGAAATTGGTGTGGTGTAGTTTGTGTAGGCTAAGTAGAGGTAATGGGTTGTTGGTATGTAAAGGTCCCTTAAGATGATGCAAACAATAGAAGGATTGGTAGAAGGCGTTATTCAAGGTGCATTCATAAAGACAAGGCCAAAAGAAATATGGCTCATGGTAATATTTATATCACATGATCTTGGGTAGAAACAATATGAGCTCGTAAAGCATCAATTATTATTGGAAAAGTAGAAGTGCTTGCCACTTTGATAGTAGCAAGTGGTGTGAACCATGGCATGTTTACAAATTTGATCCCACTAACTAGGTCATAGCTAAAACAAGAAGATGGGGGAGATGTGATTCTCTGTGAAAAAAGGCATAGGGTTTGTTTAGGAAACAAAGATGTTGATGGAGGAACAAGGATTCCATAAGGAATAACACATCCCAAAATTGGTGTTCAGAGAAGATGCCAAATTGGCATATCCATAGGAAAGATGAACACATGATTTCTCATGTCTTCAAGATTCATCATGATACTTGAGATCTA
The DNA here is from genome assembly GCA_009831015.1 of Picea engelmannii. Taxonomy (NCBI): domain Eukaryota; kingdom Viridiplantae; phylum Streptophyta; class Pinopsida; order Pinales; family Pinaceae; genus Picea; species Picea engelmannii. The sequence goes on along the minus strand of ML778558.1, from coordinate 1,173,809 downwards.
AATTAGCAAGGTGAGGAGATATACACACCACTTCATCAAATCCTCCATCTCATTGCAAATGGATAAGAAAGGATGGTGTAAGAGTGGTAATAGAGCATGGAGATGACATTTCTATAAGGAAGGGGAAGAGAGACCAATGGAAATTATTCCTTGAAAAAGAAAAGAGGAATGGGAAGTTTTGTTGAATCACTCAAACATCACAATGTGTGAGGAAAGTGAATGAATAAATATTTACATACCGAAAAGAATGGAAGATGAAGGCTTATTCCATAAAGTTGGATGGGGAATAAAAAATCTAAAAAAAATCACTTCAGAACAAAAAATCAACAAAGATGTGAGAAGATGGTTTCCTCCACCGATAAATGTTTTGGTAAAAAATTGATTTTTTTCACACAAAGGAAATGCCAACCAAGTGGTAGAGCAAATTAAAACTCCATTACAAAAGTAAGTGGACTTGTTCGACAAAATGTGGTATTTCCACACAGGATGAACACCTTAAGCAACTGCTCACACAACCAAATCAAATATTAGTACACCAATGTATTACATGGTTAAAACCCTCAAAGAGGGAAATAGTCCATACCCCAACCAACTTGAGGAAATATATTAATGCAAAAGAAAAATATTTTACATAAGAATTTCTTACGATCGATCTTTTGCAAATGACCCTCCATGTTATTTAAATAGAGATCATGGAACAATCGAGTGTTAAGCCATGGATCAATATAATTGTTGATATCAAGGAGAATATGAGTCATCAGATTACTTTATGTCTAGGACATATTGTGACCATTAGATTACATAACTACGAATGCATACTAAAGAAACATACTTTTACTTGAAGACACATTAGACCAAGTTTATCTTAACTAGCTCCCAAGTGTTAAAATGTCCTAAACCACCAACCCCCTCTCGAACAATTAGGGATAGGATTGAAGGATTTACAAAGGTGACACAATAGGAGAAGGAAGGAGGCAATAAAGCTTATCCCCCCTTAATGACAATTTCCTGAACTCCTAACATGGATTGAAGTTTGGAAAAATCCATTTATGTAGTAGACTTTGTGAAGATGTCTACAACTTTATCATTTATAGGGAGAAAGATCACTTCAATAACTTAATCATGAATGAGCTTTTTGATGAAGTGCATTTTTAGCTCAATGTCTTTGTTGCATTGATGTTGAACTGGATCTTTGGTGAGCTTTATGGAACTCTAATTGTCACAACAGAGGGTGGTTGGATGCTACTGTTGAAATCCAAACTCTGAAAGGATTTGTCAAAGCCATAAGGCTTCTTGACTTGTGTTATCTATTGTTTCTTGTGAGCCCAAGCGACAGGTCCAAAACCAAGACTGAAAACATAATCTATAGTAGACTTTCAATCATCACAATCACAAGCCCAATAAAAATTAGTGAAACCAACAATCAAAGGAGTCCCCCCAGAAATATAATGTATCCCAAACTAAATTAATCTCATATATATTGAAGTATCATTTTTGTTTCTTTCAAATGGCTCTCATGGGGTGTTTGCATATATCGAGCAACAAGACCAACAACAAAGGAGATATAAGGATGGGTATGAGTCAAATATAAGAGGCTACCGACTAGTTGATGGTACAATGGTGTCTACTTCGGTGTAGTACACATGGTAGTAAGTTTGACTATAGACTAGAATGGAGAAGGGGTTGGTTTACAATCTTCCATGTGAAAGCAACGAATAAGGGCACATGCATACTTAGACTAGGAAAGAGATTCCTTCCCTTGTTTGCAATACTTTATGGCTAAGGAAATAATTCAAATAACCCAAGTTTTTCATTGCTTCTTAAGGCTATATTTCACATGGTTTAAATGTATAGGGTCACTACTAGAGAGGATAAGGTCGTCAACATAAAGAACAAGTATTATGAGATGGCTTCCTACTTTCTTGGTATAGACATCGAGTCATAATTACATCTAGAAAAGTTAGTGTCAAGAAGAAAGCTATCTATTTTTGCATACCAAGCTCGAGGAGCTTGTTTAAGACCATAGAGAGATTTCTTAAGGCGACACACAAGGTTGGAGTAATTATGAACATAGTCAGGATATTGTTCCATGTAGATTTCTTCATGCATATTCCTATGTAAGAATGCATATTTAACATCCATCTAACCTCCCATTTATGTGAGGTGGCAAGGGCTAGAATAAGGAAGATGGAATCCATTTTGGTTGTGGGGGCAAAGATTTCATTATAGTCAATTTCTTCAACTTGAAAAAATAATTTGGCAACCAACCAAGACTTATATGTTTCAACACTTCTATCTAATGCATACTTAGTTATATACACCCATTTACATTTGACAAGTTTTCTTCCTTTCAGAAGATGTACAAGATCCCAAATATCGTTCGTCATTAAGGAACAATATTCTCCATTCATTTTTGTGTCCCAAACTATATGGCTAAAACATTATGCAAATGTTTCTAGATATCAAGTCTCTGAAACTTGAGCCAAAAGAGAGGAGGCTTGTTGGAACTATGAATGGGTACAACTTTGATCTAGGGGAAGGTGAGTAGGTGGACGTGGATTTTCATCCTCACTGTCATGATTTGAAGAAACAACTAGAACATGATCACTAACAAAAAAGTTGGGAAGAGAAGATGACACAAACGTCAAAGATGGCACAAACATCAAATTAGGCTTGCATGCTAAGAGAATTTCATCAAACTTAACATCTCTCCTAAGAATAATTTCAATGGAATGAGATTGAAGAAGTATGTAACCTTCTACATATTCAAAACATCCAAAACAAATTCACTTCTTACCTTTAGGCTATAATGCATTCTTTATCTCATCAAGAATGTGAGCCCATGCTTCACTACCAAACACATGGAAGTGGCCTACATTAGGTTTAAATTTAGTCCACACTTCTTCTGATGTTATATTTTTTAAAGCCTTTGTAGGTGTACGATTAACTATGTAATTAGCACAATTACTGGTTTCATCCCAATAGTGAAGCCTTAATCCATTAGATTTGATCATACAATTTACCATTTCCTTTAAGGTTCAATTATTTCTCTCAAAAACACCATTTTGTTGTGGTGTATATGGAACAATATGGTGCATTTAAATGCACTATGCAGTGCAGTAAGTTGTAAATTTGTTTTTCACATATTCGCCTCCATTATCTATTCTTAACCTTTGAAGTTGGTGTCCATAATATTTTCTATACGAGCCTTGTGGGCCAAAAACATGTCAAAAACTTCACTCTTAATTTTTAAGAATTAAACCCAAGTGTGTTTGAAGAAGTCATCGATGAAATTTAAGAAGCACTTGTATCTATAGAAAGAAGGAAAAGGAAGTGGACCACACAAGTCACTATGAACAAGCTGCAAGAGGGTATAGGTGTGCCAAGAGTCATGCTTGTTAAAATTGTCTACGTGATGTTTACCAAAAACACAACTAGCACAAACACCATTTCTACAAGAAACGAGAGGAAGATCAATTGCCATATTTTGAATACATAGTTGTTGCAATCAACAATAGTTTAGATGACCAAGTTGCTCATGCAAAAGTTTTCTCAAGTCATTCCTATGAGTAATAAAAACTGATGGAAAAGAAGATGAACCAAAATTGTCAAATTTATACAACCTAGTAATGTCATCAACAATTCCAGTTCCTAGGACATGCTTGGGATGTTTTAAATCCATGATTATAACTTGGTGATGTGAAAACTCTATTATTTTACCTTCACTTGAATGAGTGATTTGATGTATCGATAAAAAGTTACAAAAGAGATTAGAACACATAATACATTGTTAAAATGACCATCATCTAATTGAACTATTTCATACCCTACAAAATTAAGATATCTATCATCACCAACAAATATTTTTTTGGTGTTACATTCATTAAGAGAAGAAAAAATGGATTTATCCCTAGCCATGTGATAAGATGCTCCATAATCAATAAGTTACTCATCATAAGAAAAAAAATATGGTGTATTGAAGGAAAAACTAGAAGCAAAAAGTGCAGGACCATAATAAAAAGAGGTAGAAGAAGAAGAATCAATATTGATGTTGTACGTCTTCATTCTTGCTTCTAAGGCCTCCATGTTTTAAAAAAAATTGAACTCTAGATGACCATCTTGCCCCCAAAAATTGCAATGTCTTTCAATGTTTTTACTTTTTTATTTTGGTCCTTGGTCACCATTGGGATTAGAAGTTGGTTGAGAGGGTCTAGGACCCTTGTTTTCCTTGTTGTTGTGAGGATGTTGCTTCTTTGGATGCTTGGTTTTATCTTTTTGTTGGGCCACTAAAGCTTTCTTAGATGTACCTGCAATGTTGATCATTCCAATATGCAATAACTTATATTTCTCTCACATTATACAATCACAAAAAGACTCAAGAGAGGGTGTTGTGTAATAACACCCTAGAGATCAGGGGAGGCAGGTGCGAGGGTGGGGATGGGGGGAGGGGGGTGTTCTCTTTGAACCCGGAGGAAAAATAATTTTGGACTACAACTGGAATCTAGGGAAGGTGATCCAGATTATTTTGAGAATGACATGAAGGTAGAAATATAACCGAGATATAACAATGAATACACAAAAATATAGAAGAGAACACAAAAATATAGTGAAACCCAACTTCTATTACTGAATAAGATAGAAAAACATTGTATAACACAAACTGGTAGAATGGGGTAGCCTATCTCTGAAAGAAAAGAGATGTTGGTTATGCTTCATTCGCAACAAGCTTTACATCACACTCCATTGCATGCTTAAAGGGCCTCCTTCACCTCAATTATATACAAGAGAGTGAGAGGAGAACAATTCCCATGATGCATGTGGGATAAATTGGACTAAGTTTATAAAATTCCATAGGCATGTAAAACACTAGGACTTCCCAAGCGGTCAGCCATCCCAGTACTACTCTAACCTAAGCGCGCTTAACTACGAAGTTCTAATGGGCTTCGGTGCTTTAACGTTATGTTGTAGGCATGTACATAAGACCACTAGGAAATCATTACATGATGTATGTAATTAACAAATGAAGATGACATTACATCTCATTCCCCATCAAAAGGGTGAATATCATCGTTTATCAAAACCACTAGCTCAAAATGGTGATTCTGTGGAAAAGGTGGATGGCCATCGAGATCCATATGGATCAGAACGAAACCAATAATAAAGTCGAGGCTTATGACCTTTTAAAAGGTCTTCAATTGGCAAACCAAAGAAAAATTCAAAATTTGAACGTAGTAGGAGATTCGAAGACAATCATAAGAATGATGATCCAGGGTTTCGAGCCTAAAAAATTGAGTCTAAAAAGGGTAATAGACAAAATTCTCCTATCCACGAGGACTTTAAAAACCAAGTTCTTCCATGTCCTTAGATGCAATAATGTTGAAGCAGACAAAATGACCAATCTAGCCATCGAGAAACCATTCAGAACTTTAGGTGTGGAGGATGAGGAATGTTTAGCCCCCCTCGTGTAATGATAGTTGCTCACCACAAGACCAAGACCCACCGTGCTAAGGGGATTGGAGAAGACACTTGTAGCTCCAACATGAGCCTCGACAGGTGGAGGCAACAAATGGCAGGAGTAATGGCACGATCTCTTCATCAGGGTTTAAATCATGCTAACGAGAATTGGCATGATCACTTCATCATGGCGTGGGATGGTTATATCGTCCGTCCAATCAATTTCATGGGCAACAGGTAGGTGAAGCCTCTAGATCAGATGGGTCGAGTGTGCAACAAGATTGACGCAGCGTGGAATTGTCAGGATGACGACGGGTTCAGTCCTTGGATCGGGTTTATGAAAGGTCTAAGTACAATGTTTCAGGTAGATTCAGAGATTTGGGTACTCCCCTTTCTGTATGACATGAATTATTCAGTGATTTTTTCTTGGGGAGTTTTATTTCAGCGATTTTGGACAGTCTCTCTTTTGTGTCTCTCTCGAAATTTCCCCGAGTTTGCTCTGGACTCTACTCTCCTCGAATTCTCTTATGCGCCCTTTCTGAGCCACCTCACTCGGAGTTTCTCAGCTTGGCTGCGTCCGGGCATAGCCTCTCCCCCTTCCAAGTCTGACTCCTTTGTTTTCCCGTCGACCTGTGCTTGGAGCGCTCTCTTTCGCCTCTTGCAAAATCGCCTCCCTCTTAGCTTCATGGACAATAGGCATAAGTCACATAAAGAGCCAAGGGCCACGAACTCGCTGGATTTTTTTGCAGGTCAAGATCAACATGACCTAGAGAATGATTGTGAAGGGTGTCAAAGGCTGAGAATTCATATGGGAACAATCAACTCCACATTGACCTTCAAGTTAGACACTCTCTCTCAACACATGCACCTCACTGAAAGAATGTAGGATAAAGTGTTTTCCCAACGCAACCAAATTAAGGATCAACACAGCCAAATGGAGAACATGCAAGGTCGTCTGGATCAGATGGAAAGAAATTATCAGCATCCCAACACCCTAGACAACACCCGAGAAGCTTCTAGAAATCTAACTTCAGCCACAATGAATCAAGTCCTAGACCTCAACGAGCCAGTAATAAACCCAATTTGGGAGCAGCATGGACATTGAGAGGTCAAAAAGGAACTGGATAGTTGATTCTATAATTTTCAAGTGTCATGTTTTGTTTTACGATATACATAAATGGAGTTTTTTATAGGATGTATTCTTCAAAATACAAGAGAAATGTCATAGTCAGGAAAATTAGCAATACAGTGGACACAAATTTTGTAACAATAGTCTCAATTTTCAAAGCATCTATATGTCGAAGGTCTATCATTGCCTTCTTTTGTACTATAATGGATTTATCCACACCTTTTTCATATAAATTTCCCCAGTTCTTGTTAAAAAAAAAGAACACCCTAGAGATTCTTTGGTGGAGTGAAAAGTAGATACAACAATAGAATATGCACTATCAATCTCAACAAGAATAACACATATACATATGTCATCCTTCATATCTATTTTACAGTCTTTGAGTCAAAGCCTAAGTGTTTTGAACTTAGATAAATAATCTTCGATGTAAGGGAAATCATTTAGATTTAAAAAATTTATTTGTTTTTCAAGTTGTTGGGCTAGAATCACATTATGTTTACGAAACACGACTTCCATATTATCCCAAACTTTATCTAGGTCATCAATTCTTTGAAGATGAAACAATAAATCATGAGAGATGGACATTTCGATTAATCTATGTGCTTCGTCATTTTTATTATCCTATTTGGATCTATTTTTCATCATCGGTGGGGGTTTTTTTTTTCCTCAAGGTAATTTGGTAGAGTCCTTTACCTCATGGTACATCATCCATATGAGATTTTCATGAGAAGTAGTTGGTATTGGTAAGCAAAAGGTCACTTGGAGTACCCATATTAAATTATGTAGGTAATATGGATTCAAAAACTAAAACTATTTGTCTGGATGGAAAGCTCTAAAAAAAATAGGGAGTTCTAAAAAAATGGCACTGAAAACGGACTTTGGATGTCAAAGTTATGTCATTTTTAAGAAAGGAATAAAAAATAACCAAAGTGCCACGTGGTAGGTATAAGTTGGCCCACGTATTGATGGATGCACAATGAGGTTACTAAGCAAAAAAAAAAAACTTTGTTTTCTAACTTTGCTTATAAGCTCACTTTTACAAATAAGTTATTTATGAAGTGACCCACTTTCATAAAATAAATGAGAATCATTTTTACAATTAAGTTACTTTAAAATTAAAGTTTTATGCAAAAAGTAATTTAAAAAAAAATATTAAGTGAAATGCACTATACAATAAGGTTATGATATAACTCAAAGTCGCATGAACTTATTCAAAAAGTAACTTTAAAAAAAGAAAGGCTTGAATTCAAGACCTATTATTAAATAAAGTAAATTTTAACTCAACGAGTTAATGCAAAATATATATCAAATCGTATGAAGAGGAGGTTTTTTTTTACTGTTTGCCTCAAAGTGCTTGCTTACCCCGAAAACCCTTGTCGTTGCCTACAAAAAACCTCTACATGGCCGCACACAAAACCAAACAAAAATTCAAAACTTTACAATAATGGGGTTAGATTTTGGTTAGTTTGCTTGAAAAATGTAAGTTTTCTCTATTTTTTTTATTAGTTGAGCTTGCGTATAGCACATAACAAAAAAAAACATTTTTTGCTCTATTTCTAATTTGTCGAGATCACACAAAGCACACGACAAAGAGCATATGCAGACCTAAAAGAGTAGAAAACTTAAACTATAAATAAGAAAATTGAAATACTAAATCCGTAAAAAATAAATTAAAAGGGCGTAATCAAACTTAATACCTCCAGATCCGACAAAAATGGATGGATCTTGGGCAACCATAAAAATTTTTTGAGTGAAATGAAAAGCGTTTCCAAGTAAAAATTGAGCTCTAGATGCAATGGAACAACTTGCTCGGCCTAGAAATGCATAGAAATAACATAACCCATAAATATCTTGTTGCATAAAACAACACAAATTCAAGATTTCGATAAAAAAAAACGAGGGTGGTTCTTCAAACATGCTTCGATACCATGTTTGATAAAATAGGGTATTTCCACATAAGATGAACACCTTAAGCAACTGCTCACGAAACCAGACCACACATCAATACAAAAATGTATTATGTGGCTAAAATCATCAAAGATGGAAACATTCCAATGTCCCATCCAACGCGACCACTTGAAGCAATATATTAATGCAACAGAAAATATTTTACATCAGAGTTTGTCACAATCGATCTTTTGCAAATGACCCTACATTCTCTTTAGATAGAGATCATGGATCAATCATGTGTTAAGCCACTGATCAATATAGTCATTAGTATTGAGGAGAATATGAACCATTGGATTACTTTATGTCTAGAACTTGTCATGGCCATCAAATTACATAACTACAAATGCATACTAAAGAAACACACTTCTCCCTAAAGACACATTAGACCAAGTTGATCTTAACTAACTCCTAAGTGTCTAAATATACTAACGGGGCCAACCTATGAAGGGATGTGTTAAAGAAAGTGGAGATGCCAAAATGCACCTTGGAAATCTAGAGGCCAGTCAACTCCAAGGATTATGGGAGAGAGAGAACTCATGAATCAAATCCAATCCATGGGAAGAAAGTTCTTAAAAATATAATAATTAAATATAAATAAAAGAAACAAGCTTGAAGTAGGACTTTGAAAATTTCTTGAAAGTAACCATTGGAATAATTACAACAATGATAAATGAAAATATATGAAAGTTGCTTCCTATTCATTTTATGTGCTAATCTTTCAACCTTTTATTAATACAATAAAATGTGCATGAGAAGAATATTGAAGGAAAATGGAATTATTTGTGATTCCACTTCCCTCAACATCCTCATTGAAAGTAGATCAAACAACCTACTTCCAAATTTAAATCCTTTCTTTTCAATCTATAATCATCATATACTTGCAAAATGGGAAGGATTTTATTTATATTTGAATATTAAATGTAAAAGGAAGGGGTTGAATATGTGTTTTGTGTAAAAAGGAATGAAGAATCCAATTCACGCCAAATGCCCAATAAACAAGAAGTAAACAAGATCTTTTTTTTCAATCAAATTGCAAGGAAAAAAAGGGATTTGTTGATGCAAACCTTGTGTTCAAGGAATATTTTCAAAACAACAACTATTTTCGTCAAACTCCACACATGGTCAAGAGAAACAATTGTCTTTGTATTTCAAATGGAAATTGCATGCAACCAACGTGAAATAAAACTACCACTAGTGCTAAAAATATGATAAACAACACATGATGCATGATAATATGCCAAAGTGACCCCAATTACAAGAAGTGGGACAAATGTTCCAACTTGATAATACTCCCTCTCCCTCGAATGAGTGTAAGAGATTCAACTTTCCTTGTAACACTTTAGTATTTCCCCAAGACATGTGAGGCCAAATGTTTGTGCACACAAAATCAAGGAGACATATTAAAAAAGGGAGGAGAAGAGTTGAAGGTGTAAGAAGTTCAATGTAGAATATAGAAACAACCAAGGTATCCAATGGTGGACCAAGATGGGAGATCAATTCCTTAAGTGTTCCTCAATAGAGGAGAGATAATTTGCCATCAAGGAGAACGAAGAGATGAAAAACATCCTCTTATCATCCCTAAAAGCCTTGCAACTAACCAAGTGACAAATATATGGCAACTAAGGCAAGGCTAAGATCAATTCCTAGAGAAAATAAAAGTGATTGAATCCATCAATTCTCCCAATGCACCCCCGAATGGGGTGTTAGTACAGACTACTTGGCGTACAGAGGGAGAGCGGACGAGCCAGCAAGGCAGAGAGCCATGTGACCAGCTCGTGCCGACCACCGTCGACTCAACCTTGCATTAACTGGCTTTCACGTCGATCGTAGCAGCATTAATTTTGTTTCACCCGACCTCCATTACGCATTGTTCTATGGCTTCTCCGTTTGCTTGTGCTCCTCTCCCTCTCTCGAGGACCGACTCCCACACTCCTCTGCTTCCCTGGCTTGGTTATGCTTGCACGTTCATGGTGCTCACAGATCCCGGCCTTCTCCAGGCTCTCCACATTTTCCTGGAACACCAAATCCTTTTCCGTATTCAAATCATGTCGCGTCAACGAGGACGGTCGCGAAGGGGCTCCCCTTGGTATCCTCCTCGACCCCGAGCATCGGTTTCTCCCCCTGGTTCACCCTCAACACTTTCCTCGCCGCTTTTGTTGCCTAAGTTAGCACCTCTCACTTCCTCCACCTCGCCTGTCTCCCACTTTGAGTGCTTAGCCATAATTGAAAGCTTGTCGGGCTCTTCTCTGCGCCACCCTGCCGCTCCACCGACCTCCAGAACTCTCAATCCTTCACTTGCACCGCTTACTCGTTCCTCAAAGTCGCCCATGGGGGCACCACCTCCTGTTCGGGCCGCCTGAAATAACACGTTCGCGTCTACCGACTCCAAGCCTGGTCTGTAGTTGAAAGAGAGTTTCACCATCCTCTATGATTTGGTTTTCGAACTCCGTCAGGGAATGATGGACCTGCAATTTCGAATGCAGCTTATGGACGGGAGGATCTCGACCCTCCTTTAGCTCCTTTCTACCTTCCAAGACGCCCCTCCCTCCTACCTAGCAGGCGTGGCTTTAGCAGGGGCGCCCTCCTCAGAAGGCGATGACAGAAATGTTAGGACGCAGAATGTAGCAGAGGTCGTTGCGGAGCAGGTCTAGCATGAGGACATGGAAGCGGTGACAGCCACAGGTCAACATGTGCACACTCCGTTAGGACACGCTCTGCCAGCTGCCAATAGAGACGAGTGCACCGTGGACGATGACATGCATTGGGCAAACACAGGGACACCCGTTGAGGAGGAGGCGTGGCACACGACTGATCTTGCCACCTGGCCAGGTTACTTGCCAAGTGTATAACCCCTCAAGGGATCTTTTATTTTTAATAGTTTCTCCTTTTAGTTACAATTTAGTTAGCTTAGCTTTGTTCTTTAAGACTGTTAGGTTCTCAGATGCTAAACTTACCCAGTTGGTTGAACTGGTTTCTCCTTTTTGGGGCATTTCAGTAACTACAATCCGGTTGTTATCAAGTTTTTGTAAATATGGTCTGGTTTTTGAAGGCCCTTATATATAAAACCTCTTACAAAAAAAAAAAAAAAAAATCTCCCAATGCAAATAATAAACACAATAAAAAAATTGTTTTTAGAATCGAGGTGGAAGGCTCGCGCTGAGGACTCTAGGGTTAGCGCTGACAGGGTTCGGCCTCTTCCATGGCAAGTCAGGACGGAGAGGAGCCGCCGCCCCCTCCTTCCCCCACTGCGTCCTTCAGTAAACTGGTCACAGCCTGCGCGAAGAAGGCATCCCAAGGTGAACCTTCGAGCTTTGTAAGAAGATTGGAGGACATACCATAAATCAACCTCCCTCCGGAACAGCCAATGAAAGTAGCAATCTCTCTCTCAGAGCGAGGTCTAGTAGGTCAGTTCATGGGGCTTTGGCCCTCAACCAGGACAACAGACAACTCGATACAAAGAAATTGGAGGCCGCTAATAAAGAATAGTGTGACCTGCTACACCGTTGGAAGGGGCTACTTCATCTTTGAGTTCATCTTCCAGGAGGACCGAGACCTAATCTTCAGGAACAGGCCATACTTCATGGGAGCTCAAGGAATCTACCTGAATCGCTGGACTCCAAACTTCGATCCAGCCTTGGAGGTACCAAAAGATGTCCCGGTTTGGGTTAGGCTCCCAAACCTCCCAATCCACTGCTGGAACTCCTCGTCGTTGCAAGCGATCGGGAATGGGCTCGGCCACTACATTGATAAAGCCGATCCAAAAGACCAATACTCTTGTGCCAGAATCTGCGTTGAAGTTGACCTGGAAGTAGGGCTGCCAGAAGTCATGAAACTGAAGGTGGGGGAATGGCATCACCTGCAAAAACTAGACTACGAATGGCTGCCATTTAAATGTAGAGGATGTCATGATTACGGTCACTTCCAGAGGAACTGCCCCAAGGTCGTGCAAGAGAAACAAAAGGAGGAGGGATGGCAGCAACCCAGGAAAGGAAGAGCGAAACCCAACGGTCCACGAAGAGACATTCCAACGCCGGCCCAAAGCATTCCAGAGATCCAGGGCAATACAAACAGTTTCAAAGAGTTGGGGAATGAAGGGGAAGCAACACCCTCAAGCAACACCGACCAAGGAGAAGAAGGCAGAGTCTCCCAAAACAAGGAAATCGAAGGAACATGAAATGCATCTGGAGGCGTGGCGAGTGGGGGGATTCAAGGCACTCTGGAAGAAGAAACCCATCCCCCGAGGAATGAAGCGGATCAAGGCATTGAAGAGGGCGAGATCTCGTCAGGGAATGAAACGAAAGGGACAAGTGAAGCTTGGGACACCCCAAAACGGCCTGGTAGAGGGAGGAAGTCCAAAAAGGCGGAAAGGGAGAAGGAAACGTACAAGAACATCCTCAAAGGAGCCCAGCCAACCCTCAAGCAAGTAATCGATGTAAGGCAAACAAGGAATCAGGCAAAGGTCTCCCAAGGAGGCCACTCTCCCTCGAAAAATAACCAATGAAATTTACATCCTGGAACTGTAGGGGCCTCGGCAGCAGGAAGAAGGAAGACGCTATCAGGGATTTAATTAAAACAACAAGAACGGACGCCCTACTCATCCAGGAAACCAAAATGAGTCAACAAGATTCATTAAAAGTCTTAAAAAACGCTTGGAGAAGCAGCCAGGGTGTAGCTGACAACGCCAGGGGCGCTTCGGGAGGGCTCTGTACCATGTGGAACGCCTCCAAATTAGATCTAATCTGCTCCGACCTTTGCATGCACTGGATATGCACTCAACTGCTCCACAAGGAATCCGGACAAACTGTAAGTCTCTTTAATATTTATGTCCCTCAGCATATTGACGAAAAAAGAATTTGCTGGCAATCTATTCAAGACTATCTAATAGAGAATGAACTGGAAAATATAATCTTAGGGGGTTACTTAAATGTAACCCTAGCAACAGAAGAAAAACGAGGCGGGTCCATAGTAAGGGACCCAGCC
>ML778558.1:1144501-1159537 GCA_009831015.1 Picea engelmannii | reverse complement strand
AAATACAAGTTACTTCCATAAGCAAGCGGAAGCAAGGAAGCTCTTCAAGGCTGTGACAAAAATCCAAGTCCAAAACACCACAATTTCTGAACCGGAGGACATCAGGAAGGCAGCCTTCGAGACCTTCAAAACTCTTTATACAGAAAATGGAAGGACAAGCCCCAATCCTCAAGCATATCCACTTTCAGTTGTTCCAACACTCATAAAAGATGACGTCAATTGCAAACTACTAGAGGAAGTCACGCAGCAAGAAATCAAAGAGGCTCTTGACCAAATGCATCCGAACAAAGCCCCTAGGCCAGATGGATTTACAGCAAGGTTTTTTCAGCACTGTTGGGAAATCATAAAGTCTGACCTCACTAAAATGATAAAGAAATCACAGGCAAGCAGTAAGCTGGGGGGCGGTACCAACTCAGCCTTCCTGGCTCTCATCCCCAAGGAGAAGGGAGCGATTAATTTCAGTCGATTCAGGCCTATTTCCTTGTGTAACACGAGCTACAAAATTCTCACTAAGGTAATAGCAAACAGGCTGAAGAACATCCTCCCATCCATAGTGCCGGAGAACCAAGGAGGATTCATTAAAGGAAGGCAAATTGCAGACAATATAATCCTATTCCAAGAATCTCTTCATTCAAGCCTATGCAGGAAGGACAAAGGTATGATCATCAAACTCGATCTGGCAAATGCTTTTGATAGAGTTAATCATAAATTCCTTTTTGAAGTAATGAAGAAATTTGGATTTGATGAAACCTTTGTGAATTGGATAAGAGCTTGTATAGAATCGTCATGGATAGCCCCCATGGTAAACGAGAGAGTAACTAGTTTTTTCAAGGCGTCCAGAGGGCTTCGTCAGGGATGTCCCCTTTCGCCTTTGCTTTACGCACTCCAAGCCTCAGTCCTAAGCTACCAATTAGAGAATGCCAAAACCAGCAGCAACCTCAAAGGTCTACAGATAGCCCACGGTGTGAAAGAAATCAACCACGCGCAATTTGTCGATGACACGTTGCTCCTGGGAGGGGCAAGCTACCTAGTAGCAAAGAGATACAAAGAGGAGCTGGATGCCTATGCTGTTGTATCGGGAAGTGAGATAAGCCAATCAAAAAGTAAAATCTACAGTTGGAATATCACACCCATTGAGATGAGGGAAATATCCAGAATCTTGGGCATGGAAGGGCATATAAATTGGGATACATTCACCTACTTGGGCATTCCTATCTCCAAGACGAATCCAAGAACTTCCAGCTGGAGTCACCTCCTGGACAAACTAAAGAACAGAATCTCCTCTTGGGGCACAAACTGGCTAAGTTTAGTAGGAAGGATCGTACTCATCAAATCTGTCCTAGCAAGTGTGCCCATTTATCAAAACTCACTTCTTTTAGCTCCTGGCACCACAATCAATCAATTGGAAGCTTTGCAAAGGCGATTCTTATGGGAAGGGGGCAAGCAGACCAACAGAAGAACCCACCTCATAAGCTGGGATAATGTCTCGAAACCCTTGATGGAGGGAGGACTAAGCCTAAAAAATGCCAAAGTACAGAACCTGGCCCTTGGAGCAAAACTACTATGGCACATAATCAATGGCAAAACAGCGTGGTGCAAGGAAGCCTTGTGGAAAAAATATTTCAGAGGTCCAAGGAGAAGATGCGTGGAACACCTCTCAAGTGAGCAAGCGGGATCTCCAATTTTCACTCTCCGCCGGAAGGTCATCGACCAATTCACTTCCCACCTGACTTGGGTGCCGGGAAATGGGAAACAAATTAAAATCTGGGAAGACTCCATACTCGGTGACCCACCTTTGGAATTGAATCAGAACCTCCAACGTCTGAAAGCCTGGATGGATGGACAAAATCTGAGGACGCTTTTCGACATTTCTGCCTGGGGGATAGGAAGGCACAAACAGTGGCAAGGCTGGGCAGTGAGCAACCTGCCTTTGGACTTAGTTCATGATTGGGGTTCTCTAAAGTTAAGCCTGCAGGGGAAAGCCCCTCTAAGGAAAAGAGAGAGAGACAAGAGAGGTTGGGGAAGAGAGGCAAAACCTTATTCAACCTCGTTGGGATATTCTACCCTTCAAAGCCTCCCCCACGTCCCACCCAATCCAGTGATTTGGAAATCCATCTGGAACGCTAAAACCATTCCCAAGATTGACCTGTTTCTCTGGACACTTAGTCATGGCAGTATCCAGACCGGAGAAAACCTCCAAAAGAAAGTCTGGGCTGGCCCCTTCAGGTGCCCCTTCTGTCATCAAGCTGAAGAAACTTCCATTCACCTTCTCCTTTTGTGTAACTTCTCAAAAGAAGTTTGGCAGTTGGCAGTAGGCTTGCAAACAACTCTTCCCCTCCCACAAGATATCCCCTCCCTTCTTCTTGAGTGGCCTTCTCTTTTCCCGTTCCATCAAAAGAAGCAAAGCGTTGCCTCAAGACTCTGGCAAGCAATCCCAAGATTCATCCTTTGAGGACTGTGGCTGGAGAGAAATAGCAGAATTTTCCGAGAAAAAGAACGGAAGGCCCCTTTAGTGAGCACCAGGATCAGGTCGCTCTTTAGCGAATGGGCTAGCACCCAAAGGCTCCCAACTCAAAGCAGGAAGATGGAAGAGCAAGAAGAGCACTGGAGCGATCAATTCCAACTCCAAAAAGAAATTGGGGACAAAGGCCCCTTCATTACCCAGGAACAATGGGAATTCAGGAAAGGAAAAGGTGACTTCGACAATTGGAAAAGAGACAAGGACGACTATATACTTTCCTTTGACGGTGCCTCAAAGGGCAACCCAGGCCGAGCAGGTGGAGGAGGTATAATTGAAAGGCCAAATGCAGAAATTATGGTGCGATATGCGAATGGTCTGGGCATAGCCTCCAATAACCATGCAGAGGCAATGGCACTCTGGCAAGGACTGTGCCACGCCCAAAGCAATGGAATTCGGGACATAGTCATCATTGGGGACTCTCGTTTGCTGATTCGAGCCATAGCTCTCTCAAAAGAAATCCCAAACGCAAAACTTAACAACTTGTTAGCCAGAATTCACTTGCTTTTAAGGGGACTTGACTCGTTCCAAGTTTTTCATGTTCTAAGGTTGCTAAACCAAGATGCAGATAAAGAGGCTAATAGGGGCGTTGAGCTGGCCCAAGGACAAACAATGGTCAATGATCATCAGTCCACGGTGGACCTCCCATGATCTTTTCCCATGCCCAACAAATCCAAGATCGGACGCAAGGACGGAACAAGCATTGACTGCGTCAGGATTCAGGAATGTACGCGAGATTGAGGAAATCCGGCAGCAGGAGACCAAGATACCAACCCATCTACAAAAGGAAGGACAAGACATTGCGCCCATACCTCTCGGAGCTTGCAAAGCAGAAAGCATGATTACAGGAGGAGCACTTTGCTTAAATCCGGCCTCGAACTCAACCCAGGAGCAGTCCGCGTTCAAGCAAGATCAGAGAAGTAGGGGGTTTGTCAAAGGAACAAGATCAGGGGAAGAGGAAATGGCAGCGAGCTCCAGTCGACCTCTCTCAGTAGAGGAGCGCCTTAAACAACTAGATGACAAGTTGGAGAAGCTGAAGAATTCGCTCCAATTCCAGCTTGACTTTCTGGAGAATCTTGATTCAGAAGCAGGGAGAAGAATGGAACAACTGGAGCAGGACTTATCCTTCGTCAAAATCGGCTTCTTAGAGGAATTAGACAAGCTCCATCAAGAACTGAAAATCCCTCAAGAGAAATTTGAGGACAGAATTGGTGAGCTGGAGGGTAAGCTGTCCAAGTTAAACTTAGAATGGGGGGAAAATTCTGGAACGTAGATAACTTCTAGTTCTGAGACGCATCAGTTTGTGGGGGTTTCCAGCATCCTAGCATTTTGTATAGAAGCTAGGGCTCTAAATAAGTTTAGTTTCAGGCATCTGAATGAGGTTGGGGGTTTGTCACTCTGGCAGTTTTAGCATTGTATCTCAGTTTTTGTAGGCAGCAGCTCTGTGTAGCCCTGCCATTTGTAACCGATCTGTGGCTTTGCCACCA
Organism: Picea engelmannii; assembly: GCA_009831015.1. Classification (NCBI taxonomy): domain Eukaryota; kingdom Viridiplantae; phylum Streptophyta; class Pinopsida; order Pinales; family Pinaceae; genus Picea; species Picea engelmannii. Next base: position 1,155,532 of record ML778558.1, on the reverse strand, counting down.
TTAATATAATTCCTCTACTCATTATCGTAAAAAAAAAAAAAAAAAAAAACACAATAGCATAATCTCAGTGTGTTAGTTATCCTTGGAAATGGGTGAAGGTTATTCAAATATTCAAAGAGAAAAATTGCTAAGGACTTCCCTCCAATGGATCTTTTGTAGGTTTGGTGATAATTAGGTTGTTCTTTTGTAGGTTGATTGTAGTCTATGAAGGAACTCTACCATAAAATCACAAAAATGACTATTCTTCCATTGCAATAAACTCAAAATTAACAAGCATATGCGAAGTATTGGCAACATAACAAAAACAAAGGAAAAGTCATTAAAGCAAACAAAATTTGAATAAGGGGACTTGTTGACCCAAAAAGTAAGGTTCGAAAAATATGAAAAGGGGAAAATGGCTCATTGGTCCTTCAGTGAGAGCCCACTCATACCCCAAGTCATTTAATGTTGATCATAAGAACAAGGGATAAAAGTGATTCCAATGGAAGAACTAAGGGAAGTCCCATGTGAAACCAGCAAGGGACTTAGATACTTACAATGCTAAAGAAAATGGGAGGTAGTGCACAAACCTAGATGGTGATTTGCACATCTTGCCTAAGGAGAGATAGAATATAGGGAGAGGATTTAAAAGCCTCAAGGACCAAGGGAGAATGCAAAGAGGATTCAAAACCTAACAAGGCAAAGAAAGAAAGCGATAAATAAAAAAAAGAAGGGTCCCACACATGGAGTGATAATGGTCACCGAGGTTAATGAAATTAAAGGGGTTTAGGGTTTCTGAATTAAATGAAAGGTGAGAGGTGACACTCTCAAGTGATCAAAACATATCATAAGAGACACATCACATTATTAAGAGTTATATATATGTGATGTAATCATGTTATCACCCAAACTTGCACCGCTTGGTGCAAATCCTTCACAAGGTACAAAGTTCAAGTGTAACTCTTAAGAGTTGTCACTATCACCTCAACAACCACTTCCCTCACTTTAGGTTGGGTAACCCAACACAAGGGGGTCTTCATTAAAAGAAACTAGGTTCCCCAAGGAAAGAAGTCTAAGGTGCCCTAGATTACTATCTACTCGGATCAACTACGTATGATTTTCGATTACCAATCAAGTTGATTCTTAGTAGCTAAGTTTATATTTGATTTTATAATATTTTAGTGAAGTGAAATTAGGGTTTGTGAGATGTTTCTTATGTATTTTAACTCCCTTAATTTCTAGTTCTTGAAAATAGCCTAAGGTTGTTATAAAATTGTCTTTAAGATGAGTGAATTAGGACCAACATTCAAGTTTATTATACCAAATTGTTTTAGCCTTTAATTAGATGTGAAATCAGGTAGATCCAAGGCTAAAACAAATGTAAATCTGGAAAATTACAGCCACTCACTAAACCTAAAAATTGCATTCATAAATAGCCACACAAGATGATTTAGCTAGCCTAATTAAACGCATATTTTTTGGAACAACAAGACAGATTTCCACAAAATACAATTTCCAACTCAAAACAAAGGGAATCCACCACGTGATCTAGAGTTTCTAGGGATGGATTTTTATGTGTAAGTAACAAAAATTTCTAGATCTACTTAAAAAAAAAAGGAAAAGATGAAAATATGATTTTTTGCTGGAATGTAACAAGTGACTAGTGCTTAGCTACCAAATTGGGCATATGGGGTCAACTAGGGATTTACATGGAAGCTCAAGGTAGACTAAAAGATGGACAAGGATGAAATATTCAAACCCTAGCGATCCTTTAGTGGCTTAATTGATTTCAAAATAACAAAAGGAATAACATGTACCGATATGTACACAAATCTTGAGGGGGGGTCTACTAAGAAAGTGCTAAGATGGCACACGACCATGCAATGAGAAATATGATCACTTAACAATTCCAGTAGTAAACACCATAGATATTCTAAAGAAATCACTTACTCAAAAATAGACTCAATATCTTGCATTTGAAAGTCTACCCACCAACAAAGCATCTACACAAAAGAATTGTTCCACTCGACCACTCCAATGAGTTATCCATAGCATAAAAAAATAATTAGACAAGAGTTCAAGAGTATTATCTTGACAAGATTCTACAAATTTTATGATGAGAAGAGCCTCTCTTGTATAGAGAAGAAAACCAACAACATCCTCAATATAATAGTAATAAAATTCCATATCTAGTGTATAACCATAAAGAACCATTATTTCCTTAACTAACCAGGGAGAAATGGTCAACAATACAATAAAATATGAAGTGGTTATGCCACATATACAAAAGTGTCCAAGAGACAGGATGTCACCACCAAAAAGAGGAAGGAAGTGGTCGAAGATTCTGAACTTTCCTTCTCAAATCAAGGTAACAACCTCAACAAACCAAATCGACCCCTCAAAAGATGAAATTGCCCACACTTGTGGCACATGGGAGTTCTCCAAGGTGGGTGACTCTTCTAGAATATCCCAACAAACTGATGGGTGAGTTATCCAAGGCTTAACAACCTCCATGGTTCATACTAGCGATCTCTTCCACACACTTGTGCAAGTGTCACAATGCCTGATCCAAGTGCTACAATGCCCAAGGCATGAGTCACAATGCCCCCAAGGCAGACACTCCTCGAAAGTGATGATAGATGCCTCCAAATATGTGTCAAGTGGTCATGAACATCATGTAACATCTTCTAATAGTTCAATGAATCTTTTAATTTGTATACTTTTTTAACTTGACCATGGTTTGGACATCATTAACCTTAATTACGTGTGAAAACCCCTAAGAGAAGATGCATTTACTAGGACTTTAAGTTAGGTGTAGGTGATGTGATGAGTGTGGTACCAAAAAAAAGTTGTTTTCATGAGTTAACCCTCATAGTCATGTACGATGAGTGAAGAGGTCTTACCCTTATCTTTAAAGGGTTGGGGGTTATCATTTATTGTTCCATGTGTATGCCTTTAGAGGTAGCACTCAACATTGAGTTACCATTCCTTGAGCCTATTTTTCTTACTACCCCTTTTCTTTTTTATTTGCTTGGTCCCTTCTTTCATTTTTTTTTTTGAGAATGGGACTTGTGGAAATTGGGCTTTACAACAAGGTGGCATGGCTCATGCATACAATATAACTTTAGCTACTTCTACCTCGAGCATTTTAGCCCATTGTTTTTGTTTGTGTCTGTGTGTGTGCACACGCGCACCTTTTCATACATGGGAATTTTTATTTTGGACCTTGCTACATGACATATGATAAGTCAATCAAGAAAACAAAATATGAAAATGCATGAAAATGGTGATGAAATGACAAGGTGTGAAAAATGGCTAGGGAAAATGACATGAAACACCTATTAGACTAAAAGAGATGTTCTCGTTTTCACCATAGACATATAACAATATTGTCACCCAACCATAGGCACAAAGGCCACCCCCAAGCACCTTTAACCTTGACAGACAAAATAATTATGGAAGCAGACCTTAGAACCAATAGCCAACCAAGGTAGCATATTTTTGTCCAAAGCTAGTGTACCAAGCAGAAAGTCCAAACCATAACCAAAGACCAAGTCACTACTACAACAATTGCATCTCTCCTCCAGCCATGTGCACCACTTGTCCTTATGCAGTCGTGAGAGTGAGTGAGATAAATGAGCTCTGACGCCCTCTATATATCAATATATCATGACTGAAAATGGTTGTCCATATATCAATAACATCTCAGTGCTCCCTCCCAAATTGGGGAGCCATCTCTTCCCGAGCCCCATCTTATCCCTTAAGTATGCAAACTGTATTATGGATAGAGGTTTTGTCAAAATATCTGCTACCTGCTCATCCGTGGAGATGTATCGGAGAACCACTTCTCTCCTCTGGACCTTATCATGGAGAAAATAATACTTGATCTCAATGTGCTTCGACCTGTCATGGAACACTAGGTTCTCTAAGAGCTTCACACAACTCTGATTATTACAATATATCACAGTCGAATCCAACACCTGATCAAACAGTCTAGAAAACAACTTACATAGCCACACTACTTTCATACAAGCATCACAGGCTGCAATATACTCTGCAGTGTTGAGTGCAACAAACTTCTATATTCTGATAGCCCATGATATCATAATAGATCCCAAAATTGAAACACAATCCAGAAGTACTCTTGTTATCATCTGCACTCCTTGCCCAATATGAATTAGTAAATCCATTCAGTTGTACATCATTGTTTGGGACACATCTCAAACCATAAGTAATCATCCCACAAAGATATCTCAGGATATGCTTTGCAACTATCCAATGCTCTTGTCTAGGTTCCACCTAGAACTGGCTTAACATGTTCACAAAAAGCAAATGTCCGACCTAGTGTTCACCGAACACATCAAGGAGCCGATCAATTGTCAGTACATGGACGAGTCTACTAGATCAAAGTCTCTCAACTTCTTCAGATCTGTCATCATGGGAGTTTGACATGGATTTGCAATCCATCATCCCAAACTTTTGAAGAACCATTTCGATACACTTCCTCTGTCATAGAAATTTTTCACCATGATCTTGTTGTACATGAGAGGCTCTACACCAAGTTGCTTGAATCCATACAAGGTCTTCTTCCATCTGCATACATGGGTCTCTTTCTTATATACCTCAAAACCTTGAAGTTTCTCTACATACGCTTCTTCCTCAATTGCTCTATTGAAAAGAACGTTTTTTTACATATAAATTGATGTAAACTCCAACCCATGGATACTGCAAGAGATATAATCGATCAGATAGAGGTATATCTGGTTTATTGGAACAAGTTGTCATCATAGTCTTCTCCCTCCTTCTGGGAAAATCCTCTAGCCCTGAATCTCACCTTGTATCTATCAATGCTTATGATCCAGATGGATGTCAGTGGCCTCCCACCTATTCCAACTAGTTCATTTTGGCAGTTTTCCATTGCTTCCTAAGGGGGGAGTATTGATCCAGATGGAGGTTGGTGGCCTCCCACCTATTCCAACTGGTTCATTTTGGCAGTTTTTTTCCTAGTTTTCGGGTCCCTGACTTGCGGGGCTGTTTTGAAGCCCTAAACATCGTTTTAGGGCTCGCCATTGTTGAAAATTACCTATGATTGATTGTAATAATATGTGTACTCCTCAAATACACCTTTCCAATGGGATATCGTGCACCTGAAACAGAGATCGTATGCAAACGTTACGACCTCGAGAAGTTGATGTACTAACTTACCCAAACAAAGCCCACATGACTTTTGGTGCTTCATCTCATAGGGTTAGGTTTTGGGATGTCTAGGGTTTTTGACATTCTTGTTTATTGTAAAAAGGCCTTTAGAGCCTCATTGTAATCATCTTATTGCGAATGAGAACATATGTCACATCTCTTCTCAGAGATAAGCCGCCACCATTCCAATAAGCTTGTTTTCCGCTGCATTTTACAGTTTCATCTTATTTCTTTATTGAATATAAAACCAATTTTACTGTATCTATGTTATTCTGTGTTAAGCATCTTTTAATAATCTGTATTCATTTCATTCTGCTCATAAAATCCAGATCAGTGGTATCATAGCGGTCTGCTCCTTGTCATCTTAATGCATGTCCCAAATGAGGTCATGGTACAAAGAATTGGGTCTCGAGCTTGTTTCTCTTGAGGACATAAGCTCTCACACGCCCAAACAACCTCTCATGGTAGGAGAAAAGAAAGATGACGAGATAGGAGATCCTTTTAAAATTTTGCTTGAGAAATCCCTCGCACAACAGAGAAACGAGATGATGGATAGTTTCGTGCAAATCCTTCGGCGGCTACCAACATGCGACGCATCTTCCTTGAGCGGAGGCGCTGCCCCCTTCAAGGTACAAATCAACTTCGATATTCCTATATTTGAAAGGCAGATAGACGAAGCTGTTGTAGACAAGTGGTTGAGTATACTAGAAGGGTATTTTTTTGTCCATAACTTTTCAAATAGAGAAAAAAATACTTTTGCGCTCCTCAAAGTCATTCCCCATGTCAAAGATTGGTGGGAAACTTTATGTGAGCAAAAGGAAATAGAGGAACCTCATTATTTACAGTCGTGACCACCTAGGAATCCTTCAGGGATGTTATTAAGGAACAATACTACCTTGTTGGAAGTTATGACGACTTGTATACCAAATGGACCACATTGCGGCAAAAAAGAGACCAAGCAGTGCCATATTTCACAAATATCTTCCATACCCTGCGCACGAAGTTGGGTATCAAATATTCAGAGCGACATCTGGTTCTCAAGTATCGCGGTGCTCTACATAGATACATCCAGACCGAAATGGAATTTCTTGACATCTCATCCTTGGGCGTGGCATATAGATATGCCGTCAAAATCGAGCAAAAGCTCAAACAAAAGACGCAACAATTTGGGCCTGGGAACCCCTCGCAACAAAAACCAGGAAAGGGCGGCCCCAACCTACATAACAAAGGACAGAGCAAGGATGGACAATATTAGGAAAACCAGTCCAAGCAGCAAGCAAAGAAGGACACCAAAAAGACAAAGAAGGATACTGGGAAGTGGTGCAACTTCCATAAGAGCCCTTGGCATAACACTACTGATTGCCGCTCAAAGCAGTCGTTGGTGGCCAAAGTGAAACCCTTTGAATCAAATGTGGGTTTTAACTATGATTCAGAACTAGAAAGGGGAAGACGGATCATTGATGCAGATGTGGGCAAAATGCACCCAGTTGCACTTCATCGTTGATAGCGGTAGCCAAAAGAACCTCGTCTCAACAGAGGTCGTCAAGCGGCTGGCCATTCCTACAACGCCGCACCCGCAACCCTACACCATTGGATGGCTCCACCAAGGAAGTGATCTTCGCGTCAGCCAACAATGTCGACTGTCATACAACATCAAGCCCTTCAAAGACGAGGTATTGTGTGATGTTGCTCCTCTCGAAGTTTGTAATGTTCTTTTGGTCCAACCTTATTTATGGAAACGTCATGTTGTATGTGAGTCTAGGCCTCGTAGTGTTATTATTACTTTGAACAATAAATTGTACAGGATAGATGAGGCAGTCCCTCCTAGTGCTATTTCCTTGATCTATGCCAAGTAATGCAGGAAGGTCATCTCTCACACCGAGAAATTTGTCTTCTTTGTGATTCGCTCTCAGAGTAAGCGAAAGATCACAGCCACATATAGGGCCTCCGTGGTCGATCTCTCCACACAACAGAAGCAAGTGGAAAAGGTCATGGAAGAATACTCATATATCTTCTCCTCTCCTACCGAGGTACCTCTGCACTGCCAGGTCAAGCATCCCATCGATCTAACCCTAGGCACACCGCTACCCAATGGGTCAGTCTACCGCCGCTCTCTATTAGAAAATGAGGAGATCAAGAGGCAGATCCAAGAAATGCTCCACAAGGGGCACATACGTCCCATCTCATCGCCTTATGGGAGCCCAATCGTACTGGTGTAGAAGAAAGATGAGACCTGGCGACTCTGCATTGATTACCGGGCTCTGAATAAAATCACAGTCCGGAACCAGTACCCGATTCCCCTAATCAACGATCTCCTTGATCAGTTCACGGGGGCCAAATACTTCAATAAGATTGATCTGAAGTCTGCCTACCACCAGGTCCCAATAGAACATATAAATGTATGGAAGACTGCCTTCATGTCAAAAGAAGGTCTTTTTGAATGGTTGGTCATGCCCTTTGTTTTGACAAATGCTCCAACAACTTTTATGAGGATGATGGACGATATGACCTTTCACCAGTACTATTGTAGTGGTGTATCTGGATGACATCCTCATCTACAACAAGACTTGGGAGAAACACTTGCAGCATATTCAACAGGTTCTGCACACCCTCCGACAGCACAAACTATCTGCAAACTTGGAAAAATGCTCCTTCAACATGGACATGGTCCATTATTAGGCTACATCGTTGATCAACATGGTGTGCATGTGGATCCAGCCAAGATCCATGCCATCCGTGACTGGCCAACCCCAATCACACTCACCGAGCTCAGAGCTTCTTAGGCCTCGCCAATTTCTATCGCAGGTTCATGTTGGGATTCTCTCATATTGCATGGACCCTCATCCAAGTAACGAGGGGTGGCGATAAGGAAAAAATTGTGTGGGGCATGTCCCAACAACAAGCCTTTGATGACTTGAAGCAGTGTTTGTGCTCATCCCCAATACTTTCATTACCAAACCTGAAACATCCCTTTGAGATCGAGACAGATGCTTCAGACTATGATGTGGGCATCGTTCTCACTGAACACAACCACCCCATGGCGTATCATAGTGAGACATTATCAGATGTTGTCCGTAAGTACCCTACTTACGATAAAGAAATGTACTCCATTGTGCAAACCTATCGCCAGTGGAGACATTACATTTTGGGGAAGGAGACAGTCATCCACACTGATCACAAGCCACTACAGTTCATGCAGACCCAAGGAAAATTGCAAAATGACCGCCATCAGAAGTGGTCCACATATTTACAGCAGTTCCACCTCAACATCAAGTATAAAATAGGAAGTACCAACTGAGTTGTTGATTGCCTCAACCGACCTCCAGTCGCGACACTCACCACAGTGCTAGACTCTTGCGTCCATGAGACTTCCGGATGGCCCCACCTCTATGAGACAGACCATGACTTCTCCACCACCTACCAAATGTTGGGAGGAAACTCAGTGGTTGCTAATTTCCATATTTGGGACGGGGTGTTGTGTCGTCTGGGCCATCTCTGCGTTCCATCAAGTGAGCACAGGAAGCTGATTTGTGAAGCTCAATACAGTCGGGTGGCATGACACTTTGGCGTCAAAAAGACAATGGTAGTGTTGCAGAAACATTTCTACTGGCCGAAACTTCGACAGGATGTCGACAAGTATATCAGGTCCTGCATCGCCTGCGTTATTGCCAAACTGACCACTAAGAAATAGGGCCTGTAGACCCCTCTGCCTACCCCTGATAAGCATGGGCCCTCATGAAGTAACCAGGGGTGGCAGTAAGACAAAATTTGTGTGGGGCATATCCAAACAAAAAGCCTTCGATGACTTGAAGCATCGTGTGTGCTCGTCCCTAGTACTTTCATTACCGGACCTGCAACATACTTTTGAGATTGAGATAGATGTTTCAGACTATGTTGTGGGCGTCGTTCTCATTCAACATGACCACCCCGTGGCATATCAGAGTGAGACACTATCAGATGATGTCTGTAAGTACCCTACATACAACAAAGAAATGTACTCCATTGTGCAAGCTTGCCGCCAGTGGAGACATTACATTCTTGGGAAGGAGACAGTCACCCACACTGATCACAAGCCACTACAGTTCATGCAGACCCAAGGAAAATTGCAGAATGACCGCCATCAGAAGTGGTCCACATAATTACAACAGTTCCACCTCAACATCAAGTATAAAATAATAAATACCAACCAAGTCGTTGATTGCCTCGGTCGACCTCCAGTCGCGACACTCACCACAGTGCTAGACTCTTGCGGCCACGAGACTTCCAGATGGCCCCACCTCTACGAGACAGACCCTAACTTCTCCACCACCTATCAAATGTTGGGTGCCAACTTAGTGGTCGCTAATTTCCATCTTCAAGACGGATTGTTGTGTTGTCTGAGCCATCTCTGCATTCAATCAAGAGACCGCGCGAAGGTAATTTGGGAAGCTCACTACAGTAGGGTGGTAGGACACTTTGGCTTCGAAAAGACAATGGAAATGCTGCAGAAACATTTCTATTGGTCGAAACTTCGACAGGATGTCAACAAATTTAAAGGTCTTGCACCACCTGTGCTATTGCCAAACTGACCACTAAGAAACATGGCCTGTACACCCCTCTGCCTACTCCTGACAGGTCGTGGGAATCCATCTTAATGGACTACATGTCAGGCTGTAGATTCTAACCTTGTACAATATTTACTGCAAACATATATTCAAAAAAAGAACAGAAAATATACAATGGCAAATACAAACATTACACAGAGATTTTTCCCCTCAAAACCCAAACCGGGAAAACCAACATATTTTATATTCATTCATATGTGTTACATTGTTTACAATACAATATACATATAGGATCTAGCGGCATCCAAAACCCTAACCCAATGACCTGGATTAGTCCACAACCCTAATTCCTTAACCAGAAATAGAAAACCATCGACAAAAACCATGTGCCGAAGAACCACCTAAATATGTGACATGTTTTCCGAGGCATGTGACACGCTTCCTGAGGCAGGAAAATTTTTCTCGGGGGCGCTGCCCCTGAACCCCCCTGCACACCCAACGCAGATGCTCAGAGACTACTACTTGTGTAAAGAATATAACAAATACCCAACATTCTCACACTTATTGTTTTCTTTGCATACAGAGGGTTACAGGGTTACATAGTCAACAATGCCCATGGATCCTCTACACCAAGAGAACTTTTCAATGCTCACAGATTTTGTTAATGAATGTGAAACATTCTTCAAAGTATCCACCTTCATCAACAATACTTTATTTTCTTCAACCATGTCTCTCACAAAGTGATATTGAATATCAATATGCTTTGTCTTTGAATGATAAGTCGGGTTCTTCGCCAAAAAAATTGCACTCTAACAGTCACAATCTATCCTTACAGTTTGTTGTACCAACCCAATACCTGAACAAAATCTTTGTAACCATATTGCTTCCTTACTTGCATGAGTGGTTGCCATGTATTCAACTTTTGTAGTTGAAAGTGCCACTACAGCCTTTCTTTTGCTCATCCAAACAGGTTAAACACATACCCACTTTTAGATCTCCTACGATCAAGATCTCCAGCCCAGTCTACATCCACAAAGCCAAGTATATCCACCACTCTGTCCAATCTTGGTCTTCCTTCATAGCACAATCCATAGCTAGCAATGCCACACAAATACCTGAAAACCCCTTTTATTGTCCAATGTTCCTTCCCTGATTTTGACATATGCCTCCTCAAAAATCCAACTGCATGTTCAATGTTTGGTCTAGTACAGACCATTGCATACATCAAACTGCCAACTGCACTCGCATATGGAACATGAGACATGTCCTCCTCCTCTTCACGTGTCTTGGGACATTGATCCGCAGATAACTT
>ML778558.1:1105887-1144451 GCA_009831015.1 Picea engelmannii | reverse complement strand
AGCTCCTTCTTTCCCTTCACAACATAACCTTCTGGTTGCTTCATATAGATTTCTTCTTCCAGATCCCCATGTAGGAATGTTGTCTTCACATCCATATGTTCTATTTCAAAATCAAATGCAACAGCAATAGATAGCAGAAATCTTATAGAGGTTAACTTGGCAACAGGAGAAAAAATCTCACCAAAATCAATTCCCTCAACCTGGGAATAACCCTTTGCTACTAACTGAGCTTTGTATTTCTCCACTTTTCCTTCTCCATTTAGCTTCTTTTTAAATACCCATTTGTTGCCAATGGGATTTCTTCTAGTTGGCAACTCCACTATATCCCAAGCCTCATTCTTATCCAAATATGTCATTTCTTCATTCATGGCCCTTTTCCAGAGATTTGCATCCTCTGAATCCACTGCCTCCCTGACAGTTCTAGGAACATCATCAGTAATAGACAAAGCAAAATTCAAACGGAAATCATATGGAGTATACCTTTCCGGTAGCCTTCTTTCTCGGATAGATCTCCTCAATACTAGAGTATGAGGATCTTCTTCTTCTGATTCATGTTCTTCTGTAGAGTCTGACTCATCATATTTTAAATCAAACTCTATTTTCTCTGGTTCTTCCTTACTTGGTAGGACTTCCTGTTTAACAACATCCTTCATTTCTCTAAATACCACATCTCGACTATACACTACCTTCTTAGTTTCTGGGTTCCAAAGCTTATAACCTTTGAGACCATCTTTGTATCCAATAAAGGTACACTTTTCGACCTTCTATCTAGCTTACTCTTGTTTTCCTTTGGAACATGAATATACACATCACAACCAAATATCTTGAGATGTGTGAGAGAAGGTTCCTTACCAGTCCATACCTCTTGTAGAGTCTTGTCATCCAACGTTGATGAGGGTGATTTGTTGACCAGGTAACATGCAGTACCCACTGCCTCTACCCATAATTCTTGCCCTAGCCCAACACCATTGAGCATGCACCTTGCTTTTTCCATCAGCGTCCTGTTCATCCTTTCTGCAACTCCATTATGTTGAGGTGTATATGGAGTAGTCTTTTGCCTTTCTATACTACACTTCTTACAGAATTCTTCAAATTCATTCCCGTAGAACTCTCCGCCATTATCTGTCCTTAACACCTTAATTCTTTTCTCTGTTTGATTCTCAACAAGAGCCTTAAACTCTTTAAACATGTCAAAGACTTCAGAGTTCTTCCTGAGGAAATATATCCAAGTATTCCTCAAGAAGTCATCTATAAATGAGATGTAGTACATAGATTTTCCCAATGATGGGACCGACATAGGTCCAAAAACATCACTGTGAACTAGCTGTAAGATTCCTTCTTCCCTCTTTGCACTAGAGGGGAATCTTACCCGATTTTTATTCCCATATGTACAATGTTCACAGAAATCAAAATCCAGAGAGTAGTTAGACATACCTTCAACCGTACCTTTATCGTGTAGTAGTCGAAGACCCTTCTCTTCGATATGCCCCAGTGTTTGATGCCACAGTGTAGCCTTTTCTCCAGAGACTGTAGGAGTTCCTTCTTATTCAACTCCAATATTAGGAACAATGGAACTATTACACCCATTGTTAATAGTGCTTCCTTCCAGCTTATACAGAGTTCCAAACTGAACTCCTTTCAACAACACGGTTGCTCCTCGAACCATCCTGCAAGTTTCCTTTTCAAATATTGTTTTTACCCCTGCATCGTCCATTTTGCTTACAGAATCAAATTTCTGGCCAAACCTGGGATGTGCAGAACACCAGGCAGTGTTATAATCCTTCCATCTATGAGCCTCAACTTGACTCTTCCTTGTCCTATGATTTTGGTTGTCGAATCATCACCTAAGAAAACATTACCTCCATCATACCTTTCATATTTGCAGAACCACTCCCTCTGGGGAGTGATATGAAACGATGCACCAGAGTCAACCAACCATTCCTCCTGATCTGCATGTGTGCTTGAAGAAGCTAAGTACACATCCCCTCCTTCTTCCTTGGAAGTCTTTTCTTTTGTAGAATGAGATTTTTCGGATCCCTTCTTTTTCTCAACTTTGGATCTACACTGCTTCTTGTAGTGCCCTTCTTTTCCACATCTCCAACGTACCCTTACAAACTTTTTGAGAGATTTATATCTACCCTTAGACTTAGATTTCCCACTTGAGAAATTAGATCTATTTCTTTCTTGGGAACATCCTCTTGCAAATAATGCGTTTGTGCTATGTCCTTCCATATTCTTCCGTCTCATCTCCTCCGACAACAAAGATGATACCACTTCCCCAAACTTTAAGGAAGTGGTATTACTACCTATGGCTACAACCATATTATCCCACGAGTCTAGTAAAGAACACAATAAACTAATACATGTATCTTCATCTGAAATTTTAATCTCAACAGATACTAACTGACTTACCACAGTATTGAAGGCGTTCAAATGCTCTGCCACCGAGTCTCCATCTCTCATCCTCGATTTATACAAATTCTTTCTCAGGAATAGTTTATTCCCTAGAGACTTAGACTGGTACAACTTCCCCAACTTTTCCCATAAATCCTTGGTTGTAGCTTCCTCTAACACATTCAGTAATACTGAATCGGAGAGACACAAACAGATTGTGCTCTTTACCTTTCGATCCAACTTTTTCCAGTCATCTGCTGAAGTTCCTGTAGGTGCAATACCTGGATCTACCGCGATCCACTAATCTCTATCCACCAACAGATCTTCCATCTTGAGCTTCCATAGCTCAAAACTTTTCCCATTAAACTTCTCAATCTCTAGCTTCGAATTGCTTGCCATTTCTTTTCATCTGAAAAATCAATACCACAGATCTCCCACTGTAACAAGGCTTATCACAGTCTCGAGCCAAACCCTTGACCACAAAGGCGTCCCCCTGAAGCCAATAAAATTATAATCTTGTACAATATCTACTGCAAACAGATATTCAGAAAAAGAACAGAAAATATACAATGGCAAATACAAACATTACATAGAGATTTTTCCTTCGAAACCCAAACCGGGAAAACCAACATATTCTATATTCATTCATATGTGTTACATTGTTTACAATACAATATACATATAGGAGCCAACGACATCCAAAACCCTAACCCAATGACCTGGATTAGTCCACAACCCTAATTCCTTAACCAGAAATAGAAAATCATCGGCAAAAACCATGTGTCGAAAAACCACCTAAATATGTGACACGTTTCCCGAGGCACATGACTACTACTTGTGCAAAGAATATAACACATACCTAACATGGGCCTCCCATCCACCAAGAGGTTAAATGACTGTGTTTTTTTGGTTGTTGATCGCTTTTCCAAGATGGCAATTATGGCCGCATGCAAGAAGAACATCATTGTAGAGGCCATTGCCAAGCTCTTCTTTGAATGCGTTCGAGCACACTTTGGGATCCCACAAAACATTGTCTCAGATCGGGACAGTCGGTTCCTCAACACATTCTGGTTGAGACTCTGGTCACTGTTGGATACCAAGCTCACTAAATTCACTGCCTTTCACCCCCAGATAGATGGCCAAACTAAGGTCGTCAATCCGATGATCGTACATATCCTGCGCATGTACAACTCCAAGAACCCCCGCACATGGGATGAGAGTCTTCCCTATGTCCAACATAGCTACAACCGAGCCCTGCATAACTCAACTGGCGACAACCCCTTTCAGGTGGGGTTGGGATTCCAACCATTGGGCCCCATGGATGTTGCACTACCCTTGACGACCACCTTGGTTGACTCCTCTCCTGCTCCACCAGAAGCTGACAAAGCCACCCAGTTCATTGAGCGGATCCATCACATCCGCTAACAGGTTCAAGATATTTTACAAAAGTCCAATGCCAAGTACAAGCAGCGCCATGATCAACATCGGGTGCCACATAAGTTTCAAGTGGGCGACAAAGTTTGGTTTCACTTGCAGAAATAATGCCTTATAGGGCCCCATCGAAAGCTTCGCCCACTCCGGTATGGGCCATACACCATCACTAAGGTTGTAGGTGACAATGCTTTTGCACTCAACATTCCCCCTTTTCTTGGCCTGCACCCAATATTCAATGTGGCTCTCCTTCGACCATATTTCTCACCATTATTGGACACCTCAGAGATAACAGAGCAATTGACACCAACATAGGTCAAACCCGACTGCATGCAACAAGCATCTAGTGATCAGATTGTGGACACATAGATCAAGGGCACTTGACAACAAAGGATCAAGCTTTATCGAGTTGTCAAAGTAGGGCAACTCCTGCACCAAGGCAAGTGGCTCACCTAGGACCAAATTCAACAAAAGATTCCTCATCTGATGGGGGAACTCAACGCAATGGAAATCATTTCTTTCTAAGGGGGAGGATTGATCCATATGGATGTCAGTGGCCTCCCACCTATTCCAACTAGTTCATTTTGGTAGTTTTCCATTGCTTCTTAAGGGGGGAGGATTGATCCAGATGGATGTCGGTGGCCTCCCACCTATTCCAACTGGTTCATTTTGGCAATTTTTTAGGGCTCGTCATAGTCGAAAATGACTAGTTATAGATAGCAGCAAAATGTGTAGTCCTCAGATAGACCTTTCCAACGGGCTATCGTGTGCCTAAAACGAAGATCATATGCAAAAGCTATGACCCCGAGAAGTTGATGTACTAACTTACCCAAACGAGGCCCACATGACTTTTGGCGCTCCATCTCCTAGGGTTAGGTTTTTGGATGTCTAGGGCTTTTTACATTCATGTTTTTTGTAAAAAGGCCTTCAGAACCTCATTGTAATCATCTTCTTGCGAATGAGCGCAGTCATCACATCTCTTCTCAAAGATAATCCGCCACCATTCCAACAAGCTTGTTTTTCGCTGCATTTTACAGTTTCAACTTATTTCCTTATTGAATAGAAACCCAGTTTTACCGTATCTCTGTTATTCTGTGTTAAGCATCTTCTAATAATCTGTATTCATTTTGTTTTGCTCATAAAATCCAGATCAACTTCCATCCATAATTCTTTTTCACAATTTTTCACATACATTCCTTCTGCTTGACTGCTTCTAGTGGGTTCTAATCATGCTGGTAGTCTGATGATTTTCGTTATAAGAATTGGTTCAATTTTGGTTGTTCTAGATTTTCTTTCTTTCTTGGAATTTTCCTGTTCTTTCTCATGTTCCTCTTCAATGTTGGAGTCCATGGAATCTTCTATAGATTCCATGCCCTTCCTTCCTGAAGTTTCCAACTTCTTCCTTTTGTCATAGGAACATAAATGTAGATGGACGACCAAGGATATTCAAGGCTTCTTTTCGAAGAAGACTTTTTGAACACATGTTGCTTATCATGATTGCTACTTCCATGAAGAACATGGACAGGTACTTCATAGTCTTCACGGTTCTTTAATGGATCACATATTTGAGGATTAGCTCCCTCCTTATCCCAGCTTCATGCCTGAATGAGCAATATGCATGCTCTTCTTTTGGAATTATGCAATCAACTCCCTCCATCTGAGAGAGTCCATGCTTCCGTCTGCATCATTCTTGCTTTCTGCAAAGTGTCACAAGTCTATTCTAGTTTCATGTTGATTACTAACTTCTTTCTGGTATGACTCCTTCCGGGTCTCTTCAAGTTTAGTTTTGATTGCGGCCCATCTGGCAGTTGTTACTTATATACTAATATGATAGCTTCCACAGGGATTGTCACCGATGGTTGTCAACGTACTTCATCCTTTTCAGATACATTACTAGTAGTCATTGTAATGGAAATCCTTATCTTGTTATTCTCCCATAGGTAGTGTTTCATTGGCAGTGACCATCTTATCTTCTAAGAAATAGATACACATGATATGTATAGAAACTATGTAAATATGGTATGTATAAGGACTATGTTACAGAAAAATATCGTTAACTTGACTAGTAGAAAATGTCTGCTTCATCTTGCTTGACTTTATTTGAGGGTTCCTTTTCTCTGGCAACTATTGCTTCGTGTGTTTCTTTCCTTTTCTTTAACTTAGGACTACTGGTTCCTGTAGTAACCATATTTTCGAAAGTTGAAGCATTGTATTTTTGACATATATTTTTCTTGATTCGGTTTCTTCCTTGAGCCAAACTTCTTCTTATTCCTGAATTTCTTGAACTTTGTTGTGTAGGCTTGATCATCATCTTTCTTTTGGAATTTCTCTTTTGCGCTAATCCTTGATTCTTCTTGTGCACAACAAGTCCAAAGTTCTTCAAATGTGGGATACTTTGTTCTTGTGTTCATGCTTGCGGCAAATGCATCCCATGTCTTGGGAAGGCCATTAAGTACTATATTTTCTAGTTCCTTTTCTAAAATGATTTTGTCAATAACTTGTAGTTGGCATATTAAATGAGAGATTCTTACAAAGCATGATGTTATGGTGTCATCATTATTCATGTTCATGTCACAAATCTCATTCCTTAGACTCATCGCTCGTCCAATATTTCTGACTGAGAAGAGTTTAGTTAGGGCATCATACATTTTCTTGGATGAGTCAAGATGAGAAATGTAGGATATCAAATGGTCCTTTATAGAGTCCACTATCATACTCATAACATTAGTGTCATTGTCCTTGAACTTCTCCATAACTGCAACGTTATGAGGTTCCTTCTATTTTCATGCTTCAAACTGTGGTTCCATGATCTTGCCTTTTATGATATCCAACACTTTATTCTTGGCAAGGATGAGGTCAATCCTTGTCTTCCAAGCTCTGAAGTTAGAAGCCCCTTTTAACTTGTTTTTTGACTTTATAGAGTAAGTCATGGTTGCTTTGACTTGGTCAACCTTTGACTTTGACCAAAAATTCAAACTTCACGCCTTGGCTTGCTAAGAGTACTAGGAGGTGCGCTAGCCTAGGGCGCACTAGGTTATCAAGGAATTAGGTTAAGTGCTTCACTTAAGCTGCCTCAACATGAGGGTTAGGGTTTCATTGCTGCAACAAAAAATTTGACTACAACTGCAACTGAGCAAATCATTCCAATCTACCTTCCAATGGTTAGACTAACCGAAGATAGTGTAGGCCCATAACCTATTAGAATAAAAGAGATGTGCTCGTTTTCTCCATAGACAATATAGAAACATTGTCACCCAACCATAGGCACAAAGGCCACCCCCGAGCACCTTTAACCTTGACAGACAAAATAATTTCAGACGCAGACCTTAGAACCAATCGTGAACCGAGGTAGCGTATCTCTCTCCAAAGCCAACGTACCAAGCAGAGAGTCCAAACCATAACCAAAGACCAAGTCACTACTGTGAGAGTTGCAACTCTCCTCTAGTCATGCACACCACTTGTCCTTATGCAGTCGTGAGAGTGAGTGAGACAAATGAGCTCTAGCGCCCTCTATTTATACTGCTCCAAGTTACTTGACTGGACCGACTTCTCTTCATGGAGGTTAATAACTTAATATTCATTATTCTCTTGAGCCGACTTGTCTTCTAGAGTTATTATCCAACGTTCTAGGGTTTCTCCTTACTTCTCGAAATATTATAGTCTCGTCAAAGGTTACACATAGAGGTTAATGCCTCCCGCAACTACCGTAATATCAACAACACCTACCTAGGTTGCCAGTGGTACAACTTAACTCGTAATGTGACATACTTGTATAGAGGTAAATTATGAACACAACATGGTACAACCTAGTAAGAGACAACGATTTAGAGTGTTATAAGACATTGTAGAATACACCAATGATCGCCATGACTCATGACCATCATCTAAAGAACAACGTCATTGTGTGTGAGAGAAAGAGTGTAAGGCACAATTAGATACCATCTCCATCAAATATCTATCATCAAAGGACTAGCTGAGCAAATACTAGGAACGTCTCTAGTAAATATCCATGGATAACTATAGATCTCATTTATGGAACTATTGATTGTGATAAAAATCACGTTTGAATCAATCCTCTAGTTACCCCTGTAGGTAAAGGGACAACAAATCCCAATAAGAAAACAAAATTGACACACAATCCATCTAATGTGTGAAAGGGTTAGCACATAAGTTTGTGAATGAAAATACAAATAAAACTAAAAAAAATAAACTACAAGTAGTGATCGAAGCACAATAAAGAGGACATGGTCGTTGACATTACATTGAGAATACCCACCATGTAGGTATCATGATGAGGTTTATATAGCGCACAGACATTTTTCATGTCACTATCATTTTTGAAGATCACAAAACCTGTTATTTACCATTGTCCATTTATTGTATCAGGAGGTGCAATCTACAACCTACTATGAGGGAGACATGTGACATATCGTAACATTTTTTTATTATAAAGAAATGATCATATTTTGAGTCAAAATCCATGGCTTTACCTATACAGAGAGAAGGTACAAATATAATCATAATGGTTTTTTTTTTTTGTCTATGGAGATCCCTCAATTTTTATGGGGTGGAGAGGATTTCCAAACGATTAGTCTTCTTTTTCGACCTAAGTTTATTTCTTGTTTCAAGTTGCATGAGTAAATTACAATAAAATGATTACATAGAAAATTACAAAAGCAATGCATAGTAGAATAAGTTCTTATGGCGAAGCTATCTCTCCTAGGTGGAGGTTCGCTACAAAGGTTTGTTCTTTTTTCTTTTTGGAAAATTATGTCCATTCCTCCTGCTAAGATTTGAAGGGTATTATAGGTTCCTGCATCTCACCTTCCTCTATGTTTGCATCATAGTTTGTTTCTTCCACTAGGAGGACTTGCAAGGATGTAACTAATCACTTAGTCTCATATTCTACCTTCGTGTATGTTGTGCATCTTCCCCATCCCTTTACTAGGTTGGGTCAAAGGGATGGGGGGTTGTGTGTGAAAAGGAGGGAGTTCGAGGAGAATTTAGCGGATCCGACGTGGACTTTGGATGGTGTTGATCCTTACCCTTACCATTTTGAGTCGGTAGGCATCTACGAGGAGGAGGCTTGAAATTTTCCACCTGGGGATTTTCTACTTCTGTATTACCTTGAGAAGGGGTCAACAACTCTAAATCAAGCATAGCTTTACTTTCTATCAATGCACTAACTAGATGTTCATATGTTTGAGGCAAATTTGAGGGAGTTTCCTTTGGAATGCTTTGGCTAATAAGATGATGCTCCTTCAACACTCCTTTCCACCACGTGGGATTCTTGTGAGGCTGCCTAGAAGGGAAACCTTATTTTATGATTTTGGGGCAATGGGTTTTAATGTGTCCAATCCAAAAACATGCCCTACACTTGAAAGCAACTTGCTCATAGTCGAGAGACTATGTCCAAGTGTAATCTTTTGCAATTAGGTTGAGTTCAACTAGGAAGCCTTTGTTGAAGTTCATATCCATGTAGATCCAGACATATGTAGTAATGTGCCTTCTTTCCATTTCTACACTTTTGAAGTGGAATTTTCCCAAGGTATTCCTATAGCTCACAATGAATCAAATCCTCATAACTACAGAAAAGGTTTGGACATCCTTACCCATATTGGGGTTGTGGAGAGGGCATTTGTGGATGTATTGAATGTTGGAAACCTCCGTGAACCCACTTTTTCCTAAAACCATGGACCTGAACTAAGATGAGGTCTCTGCCTTCTTCCAGGTCAAATTCAATAATAAAGAACCCTCTCGCACGTGAATAAATATAAGCCTCTTCCTTGATTTGAATTTTCTAAGTTAAGGAGATCCATTTTTGCAAATCTATGAGCTTTGGCCACATGCCATTGAATCTACAAATCAATGCATTTTTCTTGAAGAATTTGTATTGCTCCATGATGTTGACAACCACCTTAATGGAAGGGATTGGTGCTTCTAAGACTATCTTGACTTGCATGGAGGGCATAAGAACCACTAATGACATGCCAAATTGGTTAGCCATAATGAGGGCATTCTTGAATGATAAGATTCCCCCTCGCAATGACAAAGGCTAGTCCTAGTTATGAATGAAGGACCAAAGGGAGATCCAAACTCCAAGAAACACATAGGGATTGATTGTGGCTCAATTGAAGGGGTTGCCTTCAATTGAATACCCAAGGCTAGTGGTGTGGGTAGAGAATCTTAGCTCATCTGATGAGTCATTGGCATTGAAGAGGGATTCCTTCTTGAGGTTGGAGGGTCTGTATGCTTTGAGTGGAGTGAACTCCCCAAATTTGATGAAATCATGGGAAATGAACATTCTAGAGGTAAATTTGCAAAGGAGAAACATGGGCATGAGAATCTAGAGGCAACATTCTTTGGGGTTGAAAAAGGGATGACTATGAGGGCCATAGTAATGGTGGAGGCAATTAGGGTGAGCACCATAACCGGTGTGCATAAGAAACCCTAGGTTCTCAAGGAGTGCATCTATGTTGGAATATACCTAAAAAAATAAAGGTGAAGCGATTGTGTACCATAACGTAATGTTTTTTTTTTTTGTAAGTTAGAGTATTGTATTGATTCCTTTCAACAAAAAAAATTACAAATGTCTGTGGTGCTACTAGCCACGTGGTCGCAGTGCCCAGAAGGGAAACCACTGCGCCAGATGTCCAAAGGTAGTTTGGCCAATTGTCCAAAAAATAGCATGGCTTCGGTCACGCCACTGAAAATTAACTAGACTACTAGACCACGCAGGGCCGAGGTGCATAGAAATTTGCAGAAAAAACCCAAAAAACACAGTAACGACTCTAAAAACCTGGACCAAGATGTAGTCATATGAAAACCTGCTTCACTGGTGCTTTGCCTTTCCCACGTTCTACCATGGCTTGTTGAAGATCCTGCATGAACATCATCAGGGTGTCCACTCTTCTCCAGTGGTCGATTTCCCTCTGTTGTGCGTCAAGCGTTGCTGCTTTAATCTCCTCCAAGTCTTTTTTCATCAGTTTAATAACCTCCAGGTCTTTTTTCATCAAATTGATAGTCTCTAAGAGTTTTGTTCTGTCTGCACACTTAGCACAGGAGAAGTTGGGGTGGGTGTGGAGCGAGGAGGAGGAGGAGGATCTCATAGGGGAGGTGGGATGAGGGGGGCGAGGGGCGGATGGCGGGTAAGAGGGACATGGAGGCGGGGACGGAGGTGGAGGTGCAAAGCCAAGCGAGTTCCCATACAGATCAAACCACTTGACCCTACAGCCGTAAGGTTTCAAGAGAGGGGAGAGGTCGCAAGGTGGTTGTTCGCAAGTTGTCTGGTAGTAGGGTAACTGCTTCAGGCCGGGCACGAGGAGGGGTGCCACGAGATGAGCTTCGTCGAGGGGTTGGGTTGCACCAAGGGGAGGGAAAGCTGGAATAGCTTCAGGGGTCGGGTCTGCTGGGAGAGCCTCCGGGGGAGGGTCTGCTGAGAAAGCTTCTGGGAGCGCTGCAAGGGGAGCGACCGGTTCATCCTGAGCCTCTGAGGCAGGCGATTTTCTTCCACGAGCCAAGTACCAAGTTGCTCCCCGCTTTGGCTTGCCACGAGGTCGTGGCATGGTGAGGAGCGAACCCCGAAGCCTGGCTAGAATCCACAGGAGGTCACACCAGAGCTCGAAGGCTGGACGGAGGGATGGGAGAGCTCTGGAAAAATGGTGCTCAGTAATGCTAACAGGGAAATGAGGTTCCGGAGACCCCATCATGTCCAGAAGAAGCGGGAGCTAGGGTGTGAGCTGAAGCGATAGGAAGGAGCGTCTGCATGACTTCATGAAGGTGCACGAGTTGCAAAGCTCCCCGAGCGAGTGAACGTCGATTCCCAAATGTAAGAAGGAGGGTGGTGACAGGTAACGTAAAGGCCAGAGGTGACTGGGGTAGGTACGTGGCCGAGGTCGTACGCTAGGTGGCTGAGGAGGTGGCCAGGTGGCGACAATCCTCAAAGGAGTTGTCATGTCAGGAGAGCACCCCATCCGCGGGAAGATCTTTGGTGTGAGAAATGTTCTTACAAGCGATGAGTGCAGAGTGAGTGGGATTGATAGAGGGGGAACAAGAGAAGGTGCTTTCTTCTAGCTTGACTTTGAAATTTGCTAGCTAGTCAGCTACTTGATTGGTCGTTCTTCTAACATGGGAAGGAAGGATTACCTGTTTGGTTGGAGAATAGATTTTATTCTGCAGAGCCCATTCGTGAGTCGTCAGTTGGGAGATAACTTCTCCGGATCTGCCCCATTGAGCAGATGAGAGAGGAGTTTAATAACAATTTGTGAATCCCCTTCCACGATGAGGGAAAGAGATCTAGCTCCAAAGTTGCTTGCAATCCACATAGAAGACTCCAGGTTTCTGCAACGATGTTGGTATTATACCCCATGCTACCTGCTAGGATGTGTAGGACTTCTCCATTTCTATTTCGGATGACTGCACCGTAGCCAGCTGGTCCCGGGTTTCCTTTGGAAGCTCCATCAAAATTGAGTTTGAAGAAATTCAAAGGTGGAGCCTTCCAAAGAGTGGGGTTGCTCGTGCGTCCCTCAGTTTCCCTAGGTCGTTCTGAGGTTGGGGTGATATTCACGTTCCAAGCTCTGATGATATGTTGTTCGTTTTGAGGGCCTTGGAGGTCCTGCTCCACCTAGGGATGCAGTGAGATGGTTTCTTTGATGTTGGTGTGGATTGTGTCCCAAACCTCTTGCCACGTTCTGTTGACCGAGTTGAAAATTATCTTGTTCCTTTCTTTCGAGATCTTCCATAGGATGAAGCATGGGAGTAGTTTCCAGATTCGATTGAGAATGGGAAAGTGGTAGATCGAGCTTCTCCATCCTACAATGGAATCCTTTGGGCCCAGGTGGTTTATGTCCGATGTTCTCATGATTCTGGCGCTCTGATCCCATATGCACGAACTGTAGGGGCAGAGGTTGAGGAGATGATTTATAGTTTCTTCCTCTTGTTCGCATAGATTACACCAAGACGACCCAATGAAGCCTCGTTTTCTTAGGTTTTCCCAAGTGAGGATTTTGTTGTGAGCCACTAACCAAAGAAAGGTGCTGACTTCCGGCCAGGATTTCATGTCCCAGATTTTTCCCCAAATCTCCTCGCGAGGCAAGGTGTTGTGACCTGCCTTTAGGGAGTACGCTTCAGGAATGTTAAAGGCGCTTGTTGGGGAGTGGCCCCATCTAAGGATAACCTCCCCTTGTTGATTGAGGACTTTTCTGGATACGAGGTGTTGATGTAGGGGTCGAAGATTGACAAGAGGGGGAATATTTAGGTGTTCATGGGTGATTTCCCAGGTGCATCATAATTCACCAGGATCAAAAGGCTTCCAGAAGTCGATGACTCTGTGTAGTCCCACGATAGAAGTAAGGGGAATGAGGTCTCTGAGGTTGGGATCAGAATTCAATGCGGGGAGTTGTTGCCACGAGTCGCTCCAGAAGTTTGCCAAAGTTCCATTTTGCAGTTCCCAGAACGAGTGGCCCATGATGAGTCCTCGATTATTCTGGGCAACATTCCAGATAAGCGAACCTGGGCTTTGACCATTCCATCTGATGAGTTCTTTTTTCGGGGTTGTAGGGGTATATTTTTTCCTCCACAAGCGTGCCCAGAGATCCTGGGGTCTTTTCAGCCATCTCCACTAGATTTTAGCATTGAGGACCTTATTAAGAATGGTTGGGTCATGTAGACCGAGGCCTCCGACTTTTTTGGGGTTGCAGATCTTTTGCCAACTTACCAAGGAGATTTTGCGTCCTTCCTTGATGCCTTGCCACATAAAGCTTCTTTGGATAGATCTCAGGTTGTTATGGATAGAACTCGGGGCCGCTATAGCTGAGAAAGCGTAAATGAAGAGAGCTTGGAGGACAGATTTAAGGAGAACGAGGCGCCCAGGCAGATTGAGAGCTCGAAAGCTCTAGAGGGAGAGTCTCTTTCTGAAACTAGACAACAGGGAGTTCCAACAGGCATTCCTGAGAGAGTTATCAATGAGGGGTATGCCCAGGTAGACTGATGGTAGGATATTAAGGGTGAAGCCCAGGATGAGAGTGAGATGGTTTTGGATGAATATGGGCGTGTTGAAGAAGAAGACCTAGGATTTGGTTAAGTTCACCTCCATGCCTGAAGCTTCACAAAAGAGATCAATGATGGATCTGAAGCATTGGGCTTCTTTGGCGGTGGAAATTCCCATAAGAAGGAGGTCATCTACAAATTGGCTATGGGAGATGGGGGGGGAGATGTCGTTGGGGGCGAGGCCTGAGAGAGAACAATCCCTGATGGCTGCTTTTAGCGTGTAACTGAGCCCTTCTGCCATGAACATGAATAGGAAGGACGAGAGAGGGTCCCCTTGTCTGATTCCTCTGGAGGGGGAAAAGGGTTTGGAAGGGACGCCATTGACAAGGAATGAGAAAAGTGTTGAAGAGGTGAGGTTGACAATCCAAGAGACCCAGGAGGGATCAAAGCCGAAGGCTAGGAGAGTGGAGTTCAAATAGCTCCAGCTTAGCTTATCGAAAGCTTTGGAGAGATCCAACTTGAGGAGCATGCCCTGTGTTTTGGTGGATCGGAGGGAATGGATAACTTCATGAGCCAGGATGATGCTGTCCAGAATCTGGCGACCTTCCACGTAGTCGGACTATTCAGGGGAGATTAGGAACGGTAAGATGGGCTTGAGCCGGGTTGCAATGATCTTTGTTAGGAGTTTGTAGATGACGTTGCAGAGGGCTATAGGTCGGAATTGAGTTGGAGAGGTGGTGCTATGGTCTTTAGGAGCAAGGGTGAGAAAAGTTGCATTGAGGGCTTGGAGGACCTTTCCCGATCTTCTAGAGTCCTCAATGATTTCCCACACATCCTCATGGATGATATCCCAACAGTGGTGAAAGAAATCAGAAGTAAAGTCGTCTAGTCCAGGTGCCTTGCCGAGCGGGGTGGCCTTTAGCGACTGATCGACTTCCTCCTGAGTGATTGGTCTCATCAGGGTTTCATTTTTCTCCTTGGTGACCTCCTTGGGTATATGCTTGAGGATAGAGGTGATGGCCTGCGGGCGATCTGTTGGGGGTTCTGTGAGGAGAGATTGGTAGTAAGTAAGCAACTCTTTTTCCACATCCGCATGTTGTTGAATTTATGTGCCTTGCTCTGAAATAAGATGTGTGATGCGATTGGACTGGCGTCTCTGTACCATGGATCTATGGAAGAATTTAGTGTTTTTCCCCCCTCTTTCAACCAAGTGATGCGACATTTTTGTCTCCAGAGGACTTCCTCTTGTGCTTTCCTTTTAGCAATCTGGTTATTGAGAAGTGTTTCCTGTGTTTTTAGAGCTTCCGTTAGACCTTGTGTTCCTATTTGATGCTATAGAGTTTAAAATTGTTGTTGAAGATGCTCCTGAGCTTGGAAGATATTGCCGAAGGTGGATTTGTTCCAGGATTTGAGTTCTTTCTTAAGGTTTTTTAGTCTTTGTTGGAATCTATACATCGGGGTTCCAATATAGATGGCCGCCTCTTCCCACCAGGCCTTGATGTTTGCTTGGAAATCTGGGTGAGTCAGACAGAATTTTTCGAAACAAAAGGGTTTTCATCCGGGGGTGCCAGTGATGTTAAGGGTTAGAAGAATTGGCCAATGATCTGAGTCCTCTGCATTAATGACTGTGGCATTCCATGCTAGACCGTCCATTATGATGGCTTCAGAAATGAGGAAGCGGTCCATTATGTTGGATACATGTTGGGCCCCCGAGCGTCTGTTGGACCAGGTAAATGGCCCATTGTCTATTTCGTTGTCAATGAGGTTCAAAAGGCCTATGGTATGGTTGAAGAGCATGCTGTCATTTCCCACGAAGTGATTGCCTCCTCTTTTCTCCTCCAACCCCATGATCATATTGAAATCACCCCCAAGGATCCACCTTTGGGGGCCTAAATGATCTGCTGTCCACTCCATATGCTGGAGGAAAGCTTCCTTATCCCTTGGTCTGGGGGGTCCATAGACATTTGTGATGTATCCTTGTTTATTTGAGCCAATGAGGCGAAAAGAGGCTGTGATGGTCCACTTGGAAGTGAAGAAGTTGTCAAGCAAGGTGGTGGTTGGATTCCATAGCAGTGTAAAGCCTCCTGCTGCCCCATTAGCATCCACTGCCACATGCTTTTCCTGTGTCCAACATCGCTGGAGTGTGGTCTGTGCCTCTGTTCCCACACATTTCATTTCCTGTAGGAGTAGAATGTCTGGCTATTCCTTCCTGATTTTGTCTTTGAGCAAGGTTTGTTTGCTCCTTGCGTTGAGGCCTCTTATGTTCCAAGATAGTATCTTCATGAGGACGGTGGGGGTTGAAGGGGGGGAAAGTTGTCCGAGATCAAATTAATTTGACCTGAATTGACAAGGAAGTTACCGACATCCTGGATGAGCTGGTGTTTCGATTTCCTACCTCTCTTTTTCTCCTCCTTTGTGGTTTTCCGTTGTTCCTTGGTGGTTTCTTTTTGTATTCCTAGGTTTGTGTTGGCTCGGGCTTTACCTTCGGCAGATGAGTTAAGGAAAACTTTGTGCACCTTGCGTAGTTGGTCAGGCGATATGGTATACAACTACTGCTTACGATAGGCTTGTTCTAGATGCGCCACATCAATTCCTGCTAGCTCTTGATCTTTCAGATCCGTGTCTGGATCTCTCATTTCCGGTCCGAGAGTAGATGGAAGGGAAGACGCCGTGACGATTGGTTGAGAGGAGAGGGCAAGGGGGTCCTATGTGGCAGAGATTTGGCTGGCTGCCGGAGTTGTTAGGGGGTTGGTAGAGGAAGAGGGGGTATCCATCGGGGTTTGAAGGGCATCAAACGAGTTTTTGGTGGGGGGTCCAGCCGGGGCTTGGGGTGGTGCCCTTTTCGTCTAGTGCTTCCGTCGACCCGTGACTTGGGTGAAGCCGTCCTTGGGTTTGTTAGAATCTTCCCGAGCTATCTTGGGGGGGTTATTTAAAGGGCATTCTCGAAAAAGATGGTCGTTCTCGTGACACTTGCAACATCAAAAGGGGATATGCTCATAGTCCAAGGTTTGGGGCCATTCCTCGTCTTAATAGTCCAAGAGAATGGTTCCAGGGAGGGGTTTAGAAATATTTAGATAGATGCATATGCGAGCATAGGCAGTGTACCTTTGTTGTTTGGTTGCCTCCGAAGCTTTGACGTAGCTGCCGATGGTGTTTCCAATCCCTGCAAGGATCTCCTCCAACCAAAATTCATGTGGAAGCGAGTAGAGCCGTAACCAGACTGGAGCATGTGTGAAGTCTTCTTTTTCTGCGTTGAATCTCTCCGTCTAGAAGCGGAGAAATAAGCCTACTGAGTTATAGAAGTACGACCCACCTTCGAAGATTCGATTTCTATCCTCCAGATTATGCAATATGATTGTAAAGAAGCCTTTTGATCCTAGTTGGAGGTCGTAATGGCACTTAGGTTTCCACCAATAGTGAATCCATTTGACCAGGTCTTTCTCTGAGGGCCATAAKCCCARGAATTTGCCGATCAGAGCAAAATCGTGCATGTACTGTTTCTGATCCTCCATTCTYAGCGAGCTGATGGTGTATTTGGGAGTGATCGGTGCTTGTGGAATGCATTTTCCAGGTTCCTAGGTGCGTTTTGATCTTGGTTGACTGGTTTCCARGTCGAAGTCCATTGGTTTTTCCTTCGGCATTTCATCCTCCCAGATTAGTTTTTGCATGCCGTCTGGGAGTTCGAAAGTTGGGCGTTTGGTGTGGTTGGAGCCGTGCTTCTTTCCTGTTATAGTGCTGTARGAGGGGGCCGAGGGTGCCCCTCCCTCARCCTCCATGGACGCAGYCGTGGGAGAGAGGCAACATAGGTACAAGTTTCAACGTGGAAACCCTAGCGGCTTCAGAGTGATTCCATATCCATCTTTCTTGTGTATCAGTCTTGTTGTTGCTACTACCATAACATAATGTTGATGTGGCATAAGTCAATMAAAATAAATAAATAAAAATAATAACATTTAAGTTGGCTTAATATCCTAATAACACACACACACACACACACAAACCAATAATGATGTGAATGGAAAATAAAATAACACTAGTCTAGGTCCATCATAACGTGAGATTTATCGAGCATTGAGAGGGATCAATCCTTGGAAGTGAAAACCTTTCCTCAATTTTTTTCACTTAAAAAAAGGTTTATACTTACAAAGATTTGATTCCTCTCGACACTTGATATATCCATAGTCAAGATGGGTCTACATTAGTTCTACCATTACAATCATCTAATTGCTAATTTCTTCCTCTAGTAAATTAAAGTGCCACCTAATGTCCTCAAAGCAATTGCACATGACCATGGGATTAAGATTAGGAAAAAATCCCTTTTAACACCTTAGTTACCTTGGTTCTTTTGCACCGCTATGAAGTTTGGGCCTACGTCATCTCTTGCGAGTCTTGAAATAAAATTGAACAAATCCAAAAGCATTTTATAACACAAGTTTAAAATGAAATGCAATACTCCTTACCCAATTCTCTTGATCAAAGCTAGTTGTACTTCCATGGAGTTTAAAGCCATTATTATATATCTAGAATATAAACATAATTACTCAAATTAAGCGAGGACAAACTACATGTTATTGCTTCCAATTGAGCAATATCCACCACATGCTCGAAGGAGGGTGGGCTAGAGACTATGAGGTTTGACTTAACTTTGGATCACCAATAAAGATATCAAGTTAACAACATTGATAATAATAAATGATATACCCATGATGTTTAAAAATAAGACGTGGAATGATAATGATATTATTAACAAGAAGAAGTTTAAATACTACAAAGATCTTATCAATCTTGATTTGGTCGATCAAAATTATTTTCCAACATATGAACTTAAAAAACAAAATGATTTTTGCTAAAATCAAGGTTAATGCTCATGACCTCTATAGGAAATTGATAGTGGACTAACCCGAAAACACATTAGAGTGAGTGGATTTGTAAGATCTGTGACACAAAGGAAGTTGAGGGTGAACACCATTTCCTTTTAACTAGCCCCACCCTTAATGATATGAAATGTAACTTTACCCAGTTTCATAATTTTATTACCCCTCAAAATTGAATATTGCTAAAATCAAGCCCAATTCTCACCACCTCCATGCGGACATTGGTGGTGGACCAACCCAAAGGTGGTTTCAACCTAGATAGTAGTCACATGAAAGCCAATATATCGTGTTTATTGCTAAGACTACCTACACTAGGGTCATAAGCTTTCTTGTAACATTCAACCTTAATCCCATCCATACTACCCTGATTAACATCATTAAAATAAGGGCAATAGCTCAAGTGGTTGGGAAGTAAGTTCCGTATTCTCCCCACCTTGATCCATTGTGATGAGAAGAGAAAAGTAAGCATCCCCATATATGGAACCCTCAAAGATGTGTCTTTGATGTCTTGGCCCATAAATTACTTAGCTAATGTTAATAGGGCTACTAATGTTAATAGAGCCAGTGATGCTAGCAATGGTTTAGAGTGAGAGCCACTCCTATTCCCACTATAAACCTTTTATTCTTTAAAAAAAAACAAATAAAAAAACGTCATTGAAACTTTTATTTTATTATATATATATAGTTCGTATATACTACCATTCCATTTTCTATATATATAATTGGAGTATCGAAATGATGTAAAGTGATCCCTATCCACATCACTCACTCGCTGAGGTGCGGGCTTTGCCAAGAGCGGGAAGGTTTGTATCGCGATCACTTCCACAGCTTCTTCGGCTCACATTTGTCACGACGTTTTTGGATGGGGTGCGGGCTTTGACAAGAGCGGGAAGGTTTGTATCGCGATCACTTCCACAGCTTATTCGGCTCACATTTGTCACGACGTTTTTGGACTACTTCATTAACAGTAAGTTTGCCGCTGGGTGTATATACTCCTGCAAATGCTGTTTATTAGTTTTCAATCTTTAGCTCATTACTGTCATTTTGAGCATGTCAAAACATGGAAGGTTAGAGAATGCTCGTGTATTTTATTGTTCTGTTGTGAGCGATTTGAATGCTCATTTCGTAAAACGAGTACTTGGTTGGGTTTTTATGACTTTAAATTATATGCAGTTTCTCTGTTTCTCAAATTCTGGCTATATATTATGTTGTCCGCACAAATGTGGTTTAACCTCCCAAAGTAGCTGTGAAGGCTCGATTTTGGCCATATAATTTAAGCCAGTCGGTTGAGATGCTTGTTGGTCCAATACGAAAGTCATTTTAGGGGTTTTGTATTTGCTGTCTGGGTGTATAAAAGTGTTTTTTGAGCTGTAGAGAGGGCTTGTTTTCCTCTTGGTTAACGTTTTTATTTCCAAAGACGTCTGTTCCATAAAAGTGCAGATTTGTATACTCTGTTTTCAGCCATGTATCACTCATCCCTGCAATGGTTTTCAAGCTCAGGGAGTATTGAACATACAAAATTAGTTTTTTATTTAAATTAAAGTGTTACTTTTAAACTTGAGAAGCATCACACTTTGCCTGAGTACGTTAGGCGCCATAAGCAAGCGTCCGGTTTTCACGGGCAAGACATCCCTCGAAGAGCGAGCCACTAATCGAAACGGCTCTTGAGAAGCATTACAATTAGCTTGAATATGTTATCCCCACAATGGTGGGTCTCGTGAAAACCCTTGATGAGAGCCTCATTAATCACAAGCACTTCCCTTTGGTTATCCTGCTTCAATAGGGGGAATTCTTCTGTCAAAATCTCCAAGGACTTGCACCTGGCCCAGATTGCTTATTTGTGCTTTTGACGTAATTGAACCTTGGTAGTTGACCTACCACACCACTGTCTTCACTGTTCAATGGCAATCCCACTGGCTATACAAAACTGGTTTGACCTGCCTGAGGTGCTATAAAGGTTTGCATTTAATCTTTATACTTAGCTATGGATGGCATTAGTAATCAATGAGCTAGTAAGTCACGTTTCACTGTCTTTCAAGGGGTTAATGGCCCACCATAAGATGCTATTATGGCTGATTTACTACAGAAATTCGCTTCGTGAAAATTTCTGGTGATGCATCCAATCAAATATTGCTATTTTTTTATTTCTATGCAGCAATCAGATATTTTGCTAATGCTTTTTCAATAGTCCTTATGCAACGTTTCAATACATAGAATGGAACTAATCCACACACATGGGTTGGATTGCACTTGCAAATCCCCAACAAGGATGCTGTGGGTGGGTTAGGTATACAACATGTCCTTTCCATTAAAAAGTTTTGTCCCCAAAGCTTGAGGACCAAAGAGTAGCTTGACCATATGATTTCTTCTTCTTGTTAGAGATAATGGTCATATTTAAAACTTAGGTGTATTAAGACTTCGATGTATGATGAAGTCTCATTTAATGTAGCACTTAGTGTAGTGGTTATTAGTTAGATATTTGGGGGTTATGCAATGTACTCCTCTTACTGTAATGAGACATTGCATCATCTAATGATATGAATGAAACCACTTTTTCTCATTCTAATGTGTATGCCTGTTCATGTTTTGTGTGTTAAACCAACATGGTATCCTTAGACATTGCATCATCTAATGATATGAATGAATCCACTATATTTCTCATTCTAATGTGTATGCCTAATCACACTTGCTTGTTTGTTCAACTAACATGGTATCCTTAGACATTGCATCATCTAATGATATGAATGAATCCACTATTTCTCATTCTAATGTGTAAGCCTATTCACGCTTGTGTGTAAAACCAACATGGTATGAGGAAGTAGGTGAAGGTGCTGAGGGATTGTTGTGATAAGAGAAGGTGTCAAGGGACTACAATCACACACAGGTGTGCAGAAGAGAGTCGGATTGTATTGATGTGTATATGTTATGGGCATAAATTTGAAGATGTTTGTACCTGTGACGAATTAGTGAATTTGTGCCATCGGTGATAAGGAGATTACCTATTCCAGATTTGAAGAATATGAAGTTTGGGATACATTCATAATTGATGCAGAGAAATTGAAGTCGTCGATCGAAGGAGAAGTCGATTAGAGTGAATTTCTATGATCGAGAAATGGATTAGGATGATTATCGTGAGTCGTCGAGCCACAATCCATTGTAGGAGCTGCCATTTGTTATAGAGCCACTAGTGGCGGTTAGAAAAAGGGATGACACGGGCCACAAACCGGGAGCGTTGTGTGGACCGCCATTAGAAAAAAATAAGTCACAAGGATAAAGTGACTAAGTGCAAAGTTGTCACATGTGCATGTTAACTTCCAACCCACCAAAGAATCGAGTTAGATCGGAGTCGTTGTAAGAAGTGTGTGGGGTTGCAAGGAGTTGTTGTAGCCACCAACAAAGATTTAGAGATTGGTAGCTGTTGTGAGAGGTGTAGTCGTTGAGTGAGTTGCCATTGGAGAATTTGAGCTACTAGAGAATTGAATTGTCATTGTATTGGTGGGGAATAACTCGTGCTTGTTTATAGAGTGATGGCGCTCATGAGGAATTATCAAAGGGTTACGTTGGCATGAGAGTTGCCAAAGGCCAACTTGAAGAGTTTCAATGTGTGCATAGAGATAGAGGGGTCGTTTTGACAATAAAGAGATGGTCAAATTAACAAGCAAAACGACGTGCAAAATAGAATCACAAAGATTGAAAGTAATTCTGAAATTCTTTTCTGAATGAGAACCAATTTTTTCATCATCGCAGAATTGATTATAGTGCTTAGCATGAGATGGCAAATTGTACAGGAAAATTTTGTTTGTGGAAGATAATAAATTTTTGAGTTGATTGGTACACAAAATCTTTATTTTAGAACAACAATAGGGCTATAGTTGACTGTTTGTGAAGTGTGTTGTTGTTTGGGACAGTAGTAGGGCTTTCAATTGCTGAGTTGTATTGCAAAATTAAGATTTCTTTGAAGTATTTAAAACCCTTGAAAATGATCAATTTATCCCATATAATGTTGGACGGAATTGAAAAGTTTAATGGCTGGAATTTTAAATTATGGAAATAGAAGATGCTTGCTATATTTGGATACAGAGGTTTGGACAAAGCTGTATTGGGAAAAGAAGTGTGGAGTAAGATTGATGTGGATGCCCAAGCATAGTATGATGTAAAAAATCGAGAGGCTGTGATGTCGATCAAACTCTCGTTAATGAATGAGATTCTTCTTGAAGTTCAAGATGGTAATGATGCATTTGTTATGTGGGGGAATCTATGTAAGATGCATGAAACCTCAAACAAAGATAGATCGGTTTTCCTTAAAAATATGTTATTCTCAATTAAAATGAAGGAGTCCGACTCCTTGCAAGATTATTCCTTAAAAAATCAAGGATATTAGAGAGCAATTGAAATCAATTGAAAGGACAATGGAAGAAGATATGGCGGTGATAACTTTGAAAAGTTTGCCAACTTCCTATGCAAGTTTTATTGAGACCTTGAACATTACTAGTACCAATAAAGAGTTGAGAACTAAGCTCTTGCAACAAGATAGATGGAAAAAATAGTTTGGGAATAACAATGTGGATCAGACTTCTAAGGTGGTACTTGCAGCGAAGTTTAAGAGCAAGGGAAACAAAAAAACGAAGAGAATGGTAGAAATAAAGAGTCAAGTAAATATAGAAAAAATATTAAATGCTTTTATTGCGACAAATAATGTCATATAAGCGGAGTTTGGAGGGAGCGGTTGTGGGATGAAAAACACAACCAAGAGCATTCTTTTGATGATCGATCTGGAAAGAAAAATGCTAATGTGGTTGAACATGAGGAAGAGGAATAGTTTTATGTGTTCATGGCTAGAAATAGGGATTCAAAGTGTCGTAAGGATGATTTGTATGTTGATTTAGGGGCATCTAGACTTTTTACTAACAATATTGATTGGTATGCTGGTTTTGTAGAGGATAAAGCCCAATTTTATTGTGCGAAGTGGCGGAAAAGAATGCTGGGTTAGAGGAAAAGGAAATGTTGTACTTTATCGAAGAGGTAAGAACATAATGATTAAAGATGTCAATTATGTTTGTTGTTTGGAGAAAAAATTACTTTTGATTAGTAGTATAATGGAGCATAGTCCACACTTACATATAAATTTCAGCGATAATAGGTGTTTTATTATTGATAAGAATAACAAAAAGATGGTTGCTATGGGTGTGAAAGTACAAAGTTTGTTCTAATTGATAGAAGTTGAGAATGTAGTTTTGTTTCAGTAGAAAGATGGTTGGAATTTCATTGAGAACTTAACCATAATGCCTCGGCTAGATAGGTGTCAGGTGAGATAGAGCTCAAGAAATGAAGACCTAGATGGTATTGTTGTTGAAACAAGTCAAAATCAACAAAGAAGAGAAGGGAAGCAACAATTATATTATGCATTATCTCTTGTAATTCATAAGAAGATCCTTGGGGAGGGTGAAGGTGAAGTGGTAAAATGAGATGGTGCTTCCTCAGAGAAGCAACCACAATTTTTTGATATGTTGGATTGCTAAGGTGTGGAGGAGGTGAGTTCAGTGAACAAGCCAAGTTTTATGTCAATGGTGGAAAGTGTAATGTAGCTTGGGAGGATAATGTGGCGTACCTAGGGAGGTACCCAAGGGGATAATGAATGTAATGTGGCCATAATCATGGAATATACAAAGGTTGACTATTTAGCCAACATTGACTCTCATTCGATTGGTGAATCAATGATTAGATAGAAGATGGTGATGTAAATTGTACTTCATCAACCTTATCATTACAATTCACTTCTAGTTGTAAAAAATCCAAGCCCTAAGTGACTAAAGTCCTTATGATCTTAATTAAACAAATTGTTGAATTTAATTAATCAAAAATTAAATTCAGACCATAGATCAATAACACAATAGCTAGAAATCAAGTGGCGGAAGCATAAACAATTCAATCATATACAGGTAATTAAGCAACTTTTCATTCCTTCGAAAAACTTACAAGGAGAAACCTTTACAAGCTGCTTAAAACTAACAGTTGCATGGTTATCAAAATTACCTTGAATTGAGTGGAATGACCTGTTGAGAAAGTGCGACCCGTTGTACGACTGTTCAACTTGGTTGTATGGATTGTACATATGCTTGCACGATTTGTCCATAAGATTATATGGATTCGTACCATCCTTCCCATACGATTGTACAGGTAACAGAACCATGCAGACTGCTATTTGGAATTGTGCACTGCCCGAAAATACCTCTTCCCTATCTGCCTTTTCTCTCTCTCTCAGATGCTCAACTATTTGTATGTGTCTGAACTCTTTATCTTGACCTATCTTTATACTTTTAGCCGATACCAAAACCCTAATCAATTTATGAGATTACTCTTAGTCTAAGTCATGCATGCATGAAATACACTTTTTAGACTCAATTACTAAAAATAAGACTTTCACTTTTAACTAAAGTGAATTACAAAATAGAATTACTTTTAAGAAATAGAATTAATTTTCAAAAATATCTTGGAGTATTTCTCGTTGTTGCATGTTCACACTGAACCTATGCAGGAGTTCATGTCTGAGCTATAATTCTCAACACTCCCTCTTAGCGAGGAAGGAATTTTGCACCAATCCAAGTCTGTCTCTGAATGCCTCAAACTTCCCTTTTGCCAAGGGCTTGGTGAGAATATCAACTACATGTTGATCCGTGGAAATATATTGGAGATTCATTGCTCCCATCTAAATTCTATCTCAAATGAAGTGATCTCTACTCTCTGCTGAGCTAAGTGCCACAAAAGTTTGCTTCTTTTTGAACTAGGATACCATTGTTGATCCCAATCTAAAATCGCACCCTAAGGTGCTCTTCTTGTTTGCTGCACTGCTTGCCTAATCTGAGTCTGTATACACTTGTAACTTCACTTCACCATCTCCAAGATATCTCAAACCATACTCCACTATGCCCCTAAAGTACCCGAGCACATGTTTTGTTGCTACCCAATGCCTTGGCTCCACCATGAATCAACTCAAAGTGTTCACTGCAAAACAAACACGAGACTCCTTTCCACTTACTTCAAAGCCCTAAGGCTACCCTATGTACACTTCTTCCTCAATTATCCCATTAAGGAAAGTTGTCTTCACATCAACTGCCCTATGTACACTTCTTCCTCAATGATCCCATTAAGGAAAGTTGTCTTCACATCAATCTGATGTATCCTCCATACCATAAATGAAACCAGGGACATTACTGCTCTAATGGAAGTGTATCTGGCGACACAAGCAAATGTCTCCTTGTAGTCCACTTCTACTCTCTGGGAGAACTCTCTCGCCACAAACCTTGCTTTGAACTTCTCAATGTTGCCATCGGTTGCATACTTGACTTTGTACAGCCATTTGGAAGTCATAACTGACTTCCCATTCGGTCTTGTCACTATGTCCCAAACATCATTCTTCATGTTGGAGGTGTACTCCTCCACCATGGTATCCCACCATACTTGCTGGTTTGTTGCCTCTTGAAAATTGGAAGGCTCAGAATCTAGAATGTTGCTCATCAATGCCATATAGTTTGGAAACTTCTTCTGT
The DNA here is from genome assembly GCA_009831015.1 of Picea engelmannii. Taxonomy (NCBI): domain Eukaryota; kingdom Viridiplantae; phylum Streptophyta; class Pinopsida; order Pinales; family Pinaceae; genus Picea; species Picea engelmannii. The sequence continues at coordinate 1,118,219 of ML778558.1, read as the reverse complement.
GAGTGCATATGTCATTTGAGTTGTATGAGATAGTAGTTGATATACCATGGCTAAGGCATTTGAAGAACTCAGGAGAACTAATATGAGGCTAGATCAACATGTATCTGAAGGAGAACTAATATGAGACTAGATCAACATGTATCTGAAGGAGAACTGGAGGAAATCTACGCATCTGGATGGTATGAGCAAAGGATCTCATGTGTGCTGGAACACACCACACTGGCAAAAGGGTGGCTTGATTGTTACCCTTGAAGGGGCAACATTCTCCACTGGAATACATTCCACTTATCACAAGAAAACATCTTCCACAAGTTGGCTTTTTGCTGAAGCATGGATTGCAACGTAAGAAAGTTCATTGCAAATTGTGTAATAGTTGACCAAATAAACTCTTTACCCCCAATGTTTTTCTTCATTAAGGTTTAAAACCTATGTGTGGTTGTAGATGTACTTGGTTATGCATTTAGCTTGTTCCACACACTCCTTCACCCACTCAATTTTGCTAATATCCTTAAGCATGAGGTCCAAACAACAGATTGCACATGGAATCCACCAAATGGTAGGGTGTTTTTCCTCCAACATCCTTCTCGTTGCAAGATAGTTGGAGGCATTGTTTCTGATGACCTTTACAACATTCGCCACTCCCATCTCCTCAACTACTTCATTCAAAAGACAAAATAATAATTATGCATGTTTCACCTAATCAAATGCATCCACAGATTTTAGAAACATAACTTTTGTTGGGTAAACAATTAAGAAATTAATAATGGTGCAAGATCTTCCATTAGTCCATCCATCAAACATGATTGTGCACTTTGTTTTACTCCATGACTCCTTGAACTCTATAGGGTATTCATCTATTATTTGAACCTCATTTTGTAAAAGTGGCCCTTGATATCATGAAAACTAGGGCCTTTGAAGCCCAGTCCACATGAAGCTACACCATCTAACATAGCTTGATAATATGCCAAATTAATAGTATTGAAAGGTATGATTGCATCATACCACCATCTAGTAATGCATTCCCAAGCAATCTCCTTCTCCATCTTCTTCCATTTAGCATCAATGGTGGGTTGAGCAATAGGGGTGGTGTGGGGTACAAAGAAAGAGTCAAGCCTACTATGTGGCCTCTTTAAATTGGATGGACTAGGGCCATAAACATGCTCTTCTCTATGTCCAATAGGAAAACTAGAGGATTCTTCAAAACTAGGCATTTGATCTTGAGGGTCATCATCATACTCATCATCAATAAAGCTTGAACTTCTCCCTATCTCTTTTTGAATCTTCTTGGACTTGGATTTATTTGCTTGGTAGGATTCAATATGACCCAGCATCTCCGCTTTTAGATTATCAGAGACTTTTTTCCAAGGTTCTACATTCCCTCTTGCATGTGCTAACTGTTGTTTCAACATACAGATACCCCCTCCCCCACCAATTTTCTTCTGACAATAGTCGCATACCATTTTCCCCTCAACGTTCAATTGACAATTATCCTATGCTGGACCCCTCTTCTCTTTAGGTGCCATGGCAGTTTACAACAACAAAAAAAATGCAAACAAAACCCTAGGAATTCTTAATTACTAGGAAAAACCAACAATTGTAAAGAGAAGAAGAGTAGCCTTTACACACCTTCACAAGCCTTCCAAATTTAGAGAAGAAGAGAAACTCCTAACGATAGAAAAAAACAACTATATAACAACCCAAGAAATTTTGAAAATGAACCCTTGAATCAACTCCAAACCATCCCAAGAAATTATGAAAATAATCCCTTGAAACAACTCCAAATTTTCCCAAGAAATTTAGCCCAAAAACTCTTCAAATCAACCCATCAACTAGCTCTCCAAATCTGCCCAAGAAATTCTTCAAAACAACATTGCAAACTACTCTCCAAAACAACCTAAGAAACTCGACTAAAAAATTACAAATAGCTCAAATGAATTGTGTGAGTAAAATGGAGGGGGGACCTCTTTAAATAGCTTTAGTAGGGCCCCAAGATTAGGTTTTTTTCTTGAACTTTTATTATTATTATTTTTTTTTTCAAAATTGAGTTTTAGTGGTCCCTAGCTGTGGTCATATGGAATCGGTTGGATCGACGATTTAAGGTGGTTTTGGTACAATACAAAACCGACCATTTCCGATTTTGAATCCTCAACTAGACCAGTACGGCTCTGGAACCGGTTAGACATGCTAGTTTTGCCGGCTCAGATCTAGTTCTGATAACATTGCTTTTGGTTGACTTTGTTGTACTTATGCTTACATTGAGAGGGGGGGGTGAATTAGTATAATATACTTTTTACTTTAAATAAGCATTCGTCAATCATTCATAAACTTTAAAACAATAAATGCATGTAAACTCAAATCACAATACATAGATTTTAATTTGGAAACCCTTGCGGGCGAAAACCACAAAACTTATCTTTATAAATGTTTGTAGGCACCAACCTACCTGTTAAAAATCTTATAGGCTCCAACCTATTGTTAAAAATCTTGTAGGCACCAACCTACTAGAGATACCAATCTCTTCAGCTGAGCACCAACTCAACAAGATATTATGTAGGCTCCAACCTACTAGAGACACCAATCCCTTCAGCTGAGCACCAACTCAACGAGATATTGTGTAGTCACCAACCTACTGGATACACTAATCTCCTCAGCTAAGCACCAACTTAGTAAGACCTATATAGGTACCAATATAAGATCTTCATACATAGAGTACTTTTGACTTCACCTACATGCTTCATAGTACATGCATTTCACAACATCATTATACCCTTAACTTTCATTCTCCAACGCCACTCCTTGCTTCATACCCCAGACATAGCTTCAAACCCTAGTCAGATTTACCCTTCATGCCCTAGCAAACCTCATAGCATCATTCCCAGAATATAATTCCAGACTGAAACATCACAACCTCAAAACAACGCACTTTGCAGCATCATAGACCTTAGTCCTTCATAGCGCACCCTTAAAACTCCAAAAACTCCTTTTGTGCACCTTTAGACCCCAAGAATACTCCCCAACTCCTCTTGCACACCTCATAATCTCAAATCTCTTCTGCACACTTGTACTTGTTCTTCTTGCTTGGATGCTCTCCAAATGCACACATCTATCCTGTATTTATAGTGTTTCTGTGTTCACTTATGGGGCCGACTTGTAAAACCGGCTGGGCCGACCTGTACTTCCTGGAAAAATCTTTCATATCTCCTCATTCCTTCGGAGTTAGAGGGAGTGCCATATACTGTTGGAAAGGTCCGTGAATAAGCTTTTCAATCATATATCCTATGCTCCCATCTGAGCTAGGTCTTTAGAGTAAAAAGGCCTTTAAAGATAGGATATCCAAATTGAGCATCAAAAATCAAAAAACAATGTTTCCAATAATCTCCATCTTGCAATCTTTATCTTGGACATCTATAGGCTCCCCTGTCTTTGACATTAATGACAATAATATTTCCAACAATCTACCCCTTTGTCATTGATGGCAACCCTTAGTCAATTATGTAATTCTCCCCCTGTTTGCAACTCTTCTTGTGTCTGCAACTTCTCCCCCTTTGACATCAATGGCAAAGGGCTGCTCCCCCCAAGCTTGTGCTTCCCTTTATTGACGAGATGAGAGGGATATCACTCCCAACTTTCGTTTACTTTTCCCATACAACATTTTTCTCCTTTGACCTCATCAAGAATGTATACATTGCTCGAGGTTTTGTTTGCATTTGCCATTAATCTTCTTGGACCTGCTTTCCTTATCTCACATCCTTTAGAATGAAATGTGAGGTTTTAACCTTGATCACACATTTGAAAAACACTTAGAAGATTGTGTTTTAACCCTTCAACATACGAGACATTCTGTGTTTTAGTCTTTCCATTATCAAGACTAACGGTACTTTTTCCAACTATCCTTGCAAAAACATTATCCCCAAAGGTAACACTGCCTCCTTTTTCTTCTTTTTGGGTGAGAAATTTGCTCTGATCCCCTGTCATTTGTTTTGAACATCCATTATCAATGTACTATTGGCTTCCTTTGTCTTGAGCATACATTGCAAGTCCACATTCTTCCTTCTTTGGTTCTTCTTGCTTCCTTTTCCACACTTTTGTGTATACTTCTCTATGCTTGGTAAGAACATCTTCTTCCCTGTTTTGTTTAGGAGACTTTATTACGATGCTTCTACAGTCACGTGCTATGTGCCCATAGTTATTGCACTTATAGCATTCAATATTGTAATCAAGTAGGGGAGCAAATTGATTGTAGTTTCTATCAATAGACCCATGAGAACTTTTGGTTTTGTTGCTCACATAATCATTCGTTGAGGTTTTATAAGAACCTCTATTTCTATCTCTCACATGATCACTTCTTGCATAAGCTCTACAATCTAGTGCTTTATGATCAAAATTATTGAAAGAGAAACAATAGCCTAGAAAGAGATTTTGGTACCAGGTTGTGAAAGGCCTTCTTGGTGGAACAACTCTTCTGAACTCATTCTTGTTGTTCTTGTGAGAAGAATCAGGTTTCTGTTACTCATCATTTCCTTTCTTGCTGCTGCTTTCATTGTTGATGGAGCCTTTGAGAATATTAGCATAGTTTTTAGGCTTTTCTTCATTTTCCTTTTTTGATAGCTTTGTGACCTTAGTGCTTGCATCTCCCTCGGGGGTCTTTTGTTTTTGGTCATGGTCGAGTACTGTCTCGATGAATGGTGACTAAGAATATTATCTAAGATTTCAATACTTTTTCCAAAGTTCAAGCTTCTACTGAACTAATCAATTGTTTTCTCTAGTTTCTTTCTTAAAGAAACAGTTTTAGCCTCTAGCTTCTCGCAATTTTCTTCCTTTTTTTTCATTTGGCTTCTCACCACTTCTTGTATCCTTTTTGCCTCTTCTAGTTGAGTCTTCAGGATGATAACTGTTTTTTTGTTTGTTTCATCAAGATCATGATCCTTCTTTTCATATTTCTGCAATTGCTCTTTCTGCTTTATATTCTTTCCCATGAGTTTGTCTATTTCTTCTAAGGCACTAATGAGTTCTGCTTCAAGATTCCCTTCCCCATCGAAGTCTTCCTCTTCGAAATCTGATTTTTCTTTCTGATTGTCTTCATTTTCTATATTAGTAGACTTTGTATCCATGGCCATGAAGATGAATTCTTCTTTGTTAATATCAAAAACATATCCATCACTTTCTTCAGACGAGTTGCTGTCCTCGCTATAGTAAAAACTCTTCTTCTTAGTATATTTTCCTCTTTTGTGTTTATAGGGTTTGCTTTTATTGTTATGTTCTTCGTCATCGTCACTGTCTTTCCTTTTTGCACATGGACTTTTAGCAACAAAATGTCCTACTCTACCACTATTAAAACATTTGAAGGGTAGCTTACCTTTGTATTTGCCATATTCTCTTTTTAGCTTTCTGACGAATTGTGCTTCTTTTGTACCTGATTCATGGTTGGAACAATCATAGGATTTGTGTCCTTTGTCTTCTTTGATGCTTTGAAAGCTACTTCCTTCTATGCTGGCTTTTCTTTTTTTGTCCTCATCTCATATGCAGTGAGAATCCCATGCAACTCATCCATTGTTAGTTTCTCCAGATCCATGGCAGATATCTTGACATCAAATCTTAAGGGGAGTGACCTTAGCACCTTTTGCACAATCATTGGTTCTTCAACCTTCTCACCAAGTCCTATGATGGTGTTGACAATTTCATTCACTCGGAGGAGATAGTTTGATACATTTCCTTCGTCTTTTATTTTCAATCTCTCGAACTATCTTCTACGAGTTTGGAGCTTCCTCGTCATCGCCTTCATAGATATTTTGAAGTTTGACCCAAATTTCTTTTGTTGATCCACAATGCATCACCTTGACAAACTCAGATTCTGATAAACCATACAAGATGGCATTCATGGCTTTTTCATTATGTTCACTAGGCTTCTTCCCTTTGGTGGAGTTTTTGGGGTTGTATAACCAGTCATGATTGATTGCTAAATATCAAACCCAAGGGCCATTAGATATGTTTGCATCCTTATGCTCCATAAGGCATAGTTTGTTGCGTCAAACAACAGATCCCTGTTTGTGGAGAATCCTTCTTGACTGGCCATGTGTGCTCCTGAGATCTACCTTCTAGTGGTTAGACTATTTTCGAAGGAACTTGCTGTGATACCAATTGTTTTACTTATGCTTATATTGAGAGAGGAGGGGTGAATTGGTATAAGATACTTTTTACTTTAAATGAGCATTCATCAATCATTTATTAGCTTTAAAACAATAAATCCATTTAAACTCAAATCATAGTACACAGTTTAATTTGAAAACCCTCGTGGGAGAAAACCACAAAAACTTATCTTTTTAAATGTCTATAGGCACCAACCTACTATTACAAAGCTTGTAAGGACCAACCTACTAGAGACACCATTCTCTTCAGCTGAGAACCAACTCAACGAGATATTGTGTAGCCACCAACCTACTAGAGACACCAATCTCTTCAGCTGAGCCCCAACTCAACAAGATATTGTGCAGGCACCAACCTATTGGAGACACCATTCTCCTCAGTTGAGCACCAACTCAGTAAGACCTATATAGGTACCAATCTTTGATCTTCATACATAAAGTACTTCTGACTTCACCTGCATGCTTCATATTTCATGCATTTCACAACATCATCATACCCTTAACTTTCATGCTCCAATGCCTCTCCTTGCTTCATACCCCAGACATAGCTTCAAACCCTAGTTAGATTTAGCCTTCATGCCCTAGCAAACCTCATAGCATCATTCCCAAAATATAATTTCAGACTGCAGCATCACAACCTCAAAACAACGCACTTTGCAGCATCATAGACCTTAGTCCTTCATAGCACACCCTTAAAGCTCCAAAAACACCTCTTGCGCAGCTTTAGACCCCAAGAATACTCCCTAGCTCCTCTTGCACACGTCAGATCTCTTCTGTGCACTTGTACTTGCTCTTCTTGCTTGAATGCTCTTCAAATGCGCATATCTATCCTGTATCTATAGTGTTTCTGCGTTCACTTATGGGGTCAACTTGTACTTTCTGGCTGGGCTGTCCTGACAGAATCTTTCATATCTCCTCATTCCTATAGAGTTAGAGGGAGTGCCATATACTGTTGGAAAGGTCTTGGAATAAGTTTTCCAACCATATATCCTATGCTTCCATTTGAGCTAGGTCTTCAAAGTAAAAAGGCTTTCAAAGATAGGGTATCCAAACTGAGCATTAAAAATCCAAAAACAATATTTCCAACAATCTCCATCTTGCAACCTTTATTTTGGACATCTGTAGGCTCCCCCTATTTTTGACATCAATGACAACGATATTTCCAACAAACTCTTCTCCAATTCATGCGGGCTTCCTTAAGGTAAACTTAAGTCCAAGGTTGCAGGTGTGAATGAAGTGTTCAAGAACTCAAGTCAAATCTGGTTTAAGTATTTTCAATGAGGCATGTTTCAAATTTTCAAACTAGAAGCAAATCTAGAATAGGATAACTACAAGTGATGTATTTAGACTTGTTAAATTTGCAAAGAAAAATGAAGTTTGAGCAAGTTTGAAATATGGAAATGTAAGTTCAAATATTCAAATACAATCTGGAAATTAAATTTTTAGCGTTAAATATGATTGAAGAATGTAGAAATTTATAAAGAAAATCAAACGAACTAATTCTAGAATGCAATGTAAATTTGTGTCATATTTAGTGCTGTAAATGCAAAAAATGCAAAAAATGTAAAACAGAAATCAAATTAAATTTCCACAATGCAGAAATCTAAATAAACGAGTCTATTTCAGATTTGGAAGTGGAGCATTAGACACAAAACAAATTTAGAAATCGAAATTGTCTGTAGCAAACTAATTGCTGGAAATCACAAGAAGTTTAAAACATAAAATAAAATCAAATTCAAGAATGTTTAAAATCAAGGTTTGTCTACTTAAGATGTAAAAGTGAGGTTTGTAGGCCAAAGTGCCATGGTGGAACTAAAATTTCTGAAGTAATAAGTGCTGAAATTCCACAAAATTCACAAACAGAAATTTAAAATGCAATTTCCAGCAAGCATATAATTTTTTTGTTTTTTGTAAATTATCCATCCCAAATTTTCCATTATTGTAAAAGAAAGCAGTTACACAAAAATTGTGGCTGGTCAGCCACTCGGGAAACTTGACCAGTCACAATACAACAGTTTGAGTTGCCTATGACAGTTAAAAAGTTCAAAAAGCAGAAGTTGAGACCCTTTGCAAAACAAATTACACTGTAGACTGTCACTATAAATGCGGCAGTTTTCCTTATAGCTAACAGTGCTATCATAATTTCCAAGGCTAGCTTGAGGTGTGGCTAGCCAGGCACCAATCTAAACTGCATATTCAAAATTAGATCATAGAAAAAAAGAACCTTAAGAAGATGGACCAGGAGGAGCTCTAGGGGGAGGCTCATCTGCACCCGCGTACACATGACTCGGTCCAGCCGCATCCACATTGGAGTTGAGCAAGCAATCCATTTTCCTGCCAAGGTCGAGAATCTCCATCTGCATTTCATCCAGCTGCAGGAATATTTCCTCATGGGCTTCATTCCTCTCAACCAATACCTTCCCCATCATAGTCCTTAGGAGCCAATACAAGTCGACCGTTTTGGTGTATAGGGTGGTGCGTTCTCTATAAGAGCCAGGGTTCGGAATCCATTGACCAATTTCCGCATCCACAACATCGTGGTCGACAAATCGATGGAGCACCTTAGCATCTACCTCTGCGAGGTTCAATTCAACGCGTATGTGTGGCAGGGTATGGGCTTCATAAGCCTTGACTGTAGGCGCCGCAACAGATTGAGTATGGCGGTCAACAACTCTTCCTCTGCGACTTCTGCCTCTGCCTATGACCACCACGAAGCATGATGGAAAGAGAACCGAAACCGGTGGAAAATGCAGGAAAAGGTGATGGAGAGGCTGCCTGGATCGATGGTCTTTGAGACAAAAGAAGCAGGCACGGGCAAGGATTCCAACAGGGGGAATGGAGAGCAGGAGGAGTCACGATATAACAAACACAATGAGACCAGAGATAATGAAACCCCCCGCATCGAGAATCATCCATAGTGAATGCCAAATGCGTGAACTTGCAATGGATATTAGGAGAAGTAATGGTGTCGGACGCACCATTACTACACTTGAAAGACTTGAAATCATACCCGAATGTGGAGGAATGAACCTTGAGTAGAGTGATTGCAGACTTAAATGACTAATGATCATTTCGGCGAGAGGGTGATGCGGTGTCAGTCGTCCGAAGCCGCTTGCGTACCTTGCTACCAAGTGGATGGGATGGGTGGGATGGCTCCCCATCGTAGCTTCTCTTCCCTAAGACCCGATTCGGGTAGCAAGCATATAATCTAAATTAGTCTAATACGGGATCTTAAATGATGGTCCTAGACTAATATGTATTCTTGAAAATGATTTTTTTGAAATAAACGATGCAAAAAATACAAGATAATTTTTAAAACTTTATGAAATTGAATTGTGTAATAGTTTTGAAACGTCCAAATTTTTGAGTGGACACTCCACCCATCATCAGGGAACCAAATAAAGCAAAAAGAAAGATAGAAATGAGTGAGCCTTGGTATAGATTATATAGTATTCAAACTTTATTAGCTGTTGTGAAATATTGTTTTAGTCTAATGTTGAAATATTCTAAAAATGGGCGAGGAGGTATAAAGTCAAAATAAATAAATTGATATTAAAAACTAAAAGGGGCATGGTCAAAGAGGTAAATATATAAATTTACCAAATAAAGGAAGTTGAATGGGGGGGAAGATAAAGGACGAGAGAAAGGGCTAAAAAGGTGGGGGGGTATGAAGAATTTTAGACAAAAATGAGACAGGGGGGTTAGGTTAAAAATAGAAGAAAAAAATTAAATAATTAGAGGAAATGGGAGAGGGGAGGGACGTTTAGAAATTATAGAAGGTAGAAATTAAATGAAAGGTGGAAAGAAGGTTTAAAAAATAAATTACTTTCTTATATTTTTAACCTAACCCCCCCCTCCTTTTCGTCTAAAACACTTAATAATCCCCTTCTTCCCCAACTGATTTTAGCCCTTTCTCTTGATACTTATTCAACATTAGATTAAAACAACATTTCATAACAACTAATAAATTTTGAATCCTATATAATCTTTCCCAAGGCTCACTCTTTTCTATCATTCTTTTAGCTTTATTTGGTTCCCTAATTATAGGTGGAGTGTCCACTCGAAATGTTGGACGTTTCAAAACTATTGCAGTGTTCAATTTATAAAAGTTTTAAACATTATCATGACTAACTATGGAAACCTACATACTCAAATACAAGATATTCAAAACATAAATTTAAAATGCAATTTCTAGAATACATAAAATTGAGGGAAAAATAGGTAGAAAAGTTTTTCTTTTTAAATGTGGATGGATGGATGAGAAAGGATAGATAAGTGCTTAAGTTTTCCTTAGGCTAATGGAGTCATTTACTATTCATGAGGAGAGCTCAATATCATCTATATTCAAGAATTAAGGGGTTGCCCTATGTGCATGCTACAAAATCTCTATGTGGTTGAATATTAAAACTGAAAATTATGCAAGGAAATGACCCTAAAAGGTATCAATTTCAAAATAAAATCTAGTTATTGCTTGCCTAAATATCACTACATCTAGTTACTGCTATTTGAAGAAACTAGAAGAGAAATATCTGCAGCAAACAAAACAAAAATAATCCTTGGAGAAAATTCACAATTAGATTAAATCCACCACTTGAAGTTGTCTCTTACTTAGATGGCCTTGGTTCAATTCCTTGCTTGCATATCAATATCTCCAGTCCTCAACAAATTATTCACACAATACCCTCACACAATATAAAAGAAACGGTCTCCACAATATTTGCTTCAAGAAAATATATCGCTCAATATTCACTCTTTTAACAAAAGTCATTACAAATGAGGGGAGCCTCTAATTTATAGAGTTCTAGGTTCAACCACCTCACAATAAAGTGGTAATATAACAGTGATAAAAAATGACGAGTCAAACTAAAATAAAATAATATTACATAGTTATGAATTGGTCTTCAAATAACATCATATCTCTCCACATGAGAACTCCAAGAGAGAGATGCACATTCCAAGAGGCTCTTATCCAAGAAAAATTGTAAAATATTCTTGCATAGGAGGGGGACCTTAGAAGGAGACAAAATGGTTGTAACTTCCCTCAACAAATAATAAAATAATTTCATGGAAAAGTGTGCCATAGGAGAATGTGCAACACCTTCTCCAATGTGGACATACCATCAAATAAATGTTCAACGGGACTCTTCCAAAGGTGAATGTGGACCCATCTAGTGGAGTGCACCACCTAGGAATATGTGTCTAGGGGAGTCATGGTATGTGAATAAGGGCAAGGGTATCTTTTTTTTCTCTTTTTATTTTGTGTTGCCTCAACATGTGTGCCAAAGGGGGAGTGCTACCCTCATGTGTTGTACCACATGGAACATAAAATTACATTCCCTAGTGAATGATTAAAGCACCCTAAGATGAAACTTAGGGAATGTGGCCTCAATGAAGGTTTATAACATATGAATATAAATAGGCCAATAATGTAACACTCAAACTAAGTTTTGGGTTTAATTAATCAGTAATAAAAATATCCCAACCACATTGATGTGTTCCCAAACAGAAATGGTGAAATAATAAATTATGGCAAATGAAAGGTTAATTATGAAGGGAACCTATATGAATATGGATGAAATGACTCTCACATTGACGTGTTCCCAAACAAAAATGGTGAGATAATAAATTATGGCAAATTGTTAGAAATTGAGAAGAAATACAGAACAAAACTGTCTTTTTCAATTTTTCAGTGAGCAGAGCAACTATGTCTCATTCAGAAAAATAAATCTATACTGCTTGAACAGAGAAAACAAACAGGTGTGCTCAGATCTAAGCTAGTTTAGATATAGCTAAAAGTTGATCTAGGATAATTAACAAAACTTTTCTTTCTGATCTAAACTAGAGAAGATATGGATCAGTATCTAAATCTAATCTATAATCCTGATATAGATCAAAGCTCAAGAACAATATCTAGATTTGATAACCTATAACATTCAATGCTGATACATAACTCTAGACAGATCAAAACCCAAAACAAAATCCAGATCTGGTACACTGAATAGATAACTTACCTTGTTTGAAGTCTTACCTCTGAAGGAGTCATAGACACACACCAGAGATGCAATATCATTTGTAATTATGCTCAGACAAACTTCAGGATCATAGATCCACCATATAGGTTGGATCCCTTTCCAAAAGATGAAAGGACTTTCTTGCCACCAGTAGGAGAAAAACACCACACAGAAAATG
>ML778558.1:1082237-1097801 GCA_009831015.1 Picea engelmannii | reverse complement strand
CTAGATGCGCCCCTCCTCCATGAAAATGCTCCCTCTCAGAAATGGAAGCTATGGCTCCATGGAAATACTCTCCATGCAAGCTCAAACCAACCAAGAGCCTCTCCTCAAGCTCTCAAGGGTTTCTCTCAAACCCTCATGAAGTGTGCCCTCCTTCTCCTCAAGAAATGCACCCTCCTTCTCTTCTCCAAAACTCACAAGTGAAGAATGAGTCTCCAAAAATACCTTTACCCTCTTTGAGCCAACCCGAAAAGATCAATGTTCTAGATTAGATTTAGCCAAGTCTAATCAATGGGTGAGATCTCATCCTAAAATCTCACTAAGGAAACCCACTTTCCTTAGTTGCTTTATGTCGATTAATTCACCCACATTGTGAATTAATTGTCACTTTATGACTTAAGTGACATATTGCACTTTTGACTTAAAAATCCTAAGTCAAAGTGAAATTAGAATCATAAAGTAAAGTACAAGGGTAATAGTCTTCCCCCTTTGTGCTTAGATACTCATAAGCACATGGGGACCAATTTCCAAGGTACCCAAATCTCAACAGCAACAACTTTCTAAGCTGATCATATGCTCTTGAAAATGAGTGAGCTCAAAACTTGAAATAGGTGGGGGGAGGAAATAATATCACAAATCAAAGGCCCCTTGCACCTTGCCTATATGCAACATAGTCATCATTTTATGTCGAAACAAGACTTGCTAGGGAGCAGAGTCGTCTATACACCTCACCACCCACTTGGTCACAAGAATATTGCCTTGAGTGGCAACATTAATTAGGGTAATCCCTCCCTTGTTCTTGGGCATAGTAGACCATCCCATAGAACTAGAGGAAGGCCCCTATCTTCACCATACTTGAACCACAAATATGATTGCAAAATTTGCTTTGGTTGTCAAAACTAAGCTTGGTTAGGAAACCAACATGAGACATAATATACATGTGAACCTTAAAGAATATATGCTCAACAACTGCCAGTTTCGCAACAAATGGGAGGCCCTTATGATGCCAAACATGGAGTTTGCTCTGAAGCCTTTGAAGACACCAATCCCTCATAGACACCGAAGATGAACCCACCCCAAAAGGAATGCTCTCACAATCACCCTAGGCCAAATATATGTCTAGGCTATACTTGTGAAGCTTAAAGGATATATGCTCAACAACTATTAGTTTCTCAGCAAATGCGAGGCCCTTATGATGCCAATGGAGTTTGCTATGAAGTCTTCGAAGACACCAATCCCACATAGACATTGGCGATGAACCCACCCCAAAAGGAATTTGTCTTGAGGTTGCTAACCACAACACTCGATTTAGCACAGAAGGTGTCCAAGCAAGCAAGGGCCCCAACAACCCAACATCTCTTAACATTCATAGATAGGAGAGAGTCATCTGCAATATGGTTGCTAATAATTTTTGAATCATTTGGGAGAAGAGTTCCCTCCACTTGCACTTGAATATGGGTAACCTTTAGCAAATATCCCAAAGCATCTGCCATTAAAACATACAAATACGAGGCTAGAGGGCACCCTTGGCAAATAGATCGTTGCAAGAAAATTGTTGGGGATAGGGAATTATTAATCGAGACAAAGGCATACACATTAGTGAAAAGTGTTCACCATGGTCACACATCTCGGTCCAAAACCCAAAGAAATTAGCATCTTAGAAATCAAGAACCAATCTACTTGATCATAAGCTTTGTCAAAGTCAATTTTTATAAAAAGGGACTATTAGCCGGTCTCCTAGGCCCACTCGTAGGCTTCCCACGTTGAAATCATAGTGTCAAGAATGTATCATTCCTGCACAAAGCTTGCTTGCTCTTGTCGAACCACCTTCGATGCAACTAAACAGATCCTAAGGGTCACTGCCTTGGTCATAATTTTTTAAGCAACATTAAGTAAGGTGATGGGCCTCTAACCCCCAATGACATCTCTAATAGCATGCTTGGGAATAAGTTTGATTTTTAGAAATTCAGAAAGTCTACCAGAAAAGAACACTTTATAAGCCAAACAACAAAAATGATCTCCAATGGTATCTTGCATGGCCTTGTAAAATTCACAAGGAAGGCCATCCAGACCCGATGACTTATTCTGCATGGGAGTAAGAGTGGCAAAAAGCTCCTCTTTCATGAAATCTTTGACCAACCTGCCTTGATAACCACTAGACACTTTGTGAGGGACAACTTGACAACAAGCATTCCTAGCAGCCACTACACGATCCGTCAAAGCATATGGACAAAAAATATTTTGAAAATGAATCCCAAATATACCTTTGACCTTTGAAGGATCCTTTGCAAGCGACCCATCTATGCTAAGCAAACCAAGCACCTTGTTAGCAACCACTTTCCTCTTTTGGAACTTGAAGAAGAATTTTAAGCCTTCATCCCCATCTTGAATCCACTATAATTAGGAACAGATCCAACCCCCCTAGCGATGTAGTCCTTGGCTTTGTGAATTACCATCTCCAACTTTGCAGCCTCCTTTAAAGGGTCACATTATGAAGATCATCTTCAAGAAAGACGTGAACCTCCTCAAGTCTAAGGCGTGCCTCCCACAATTCCTTTCTCCGTTTATGAGCCATCATCTGACCCCATCCTCTCATGAACTTGATAGTGTGATAAATTGCAACCTCTCACTAAAGAATCCAACCTTGAGCTCCCATTGGCATAGGAGAAAGGTTCTAGATTCTATGAACCAAGGCACAAAAATCTTCTAATTCCAAATGAGACTCATTCAACTTGAACAAAGTTGAAGGTGACGAGTCATTAGAGTTACTCACTTCTCTAATGGTTTGGATAGGAAAATTATCAGAACCTGTACATTCCATCAACACATCTACTGGGTGAAGCTTGCCCGAAAAGGATATATCCTCCCTGGGACCATAGATTAGATTCAATCTAGCTTGTACCCTGTCTCAACCTTGTCTGTAATTGGTCCAAGTGAACCAACCACCATAGTCAACCCCCCCTTTTGTTTCCAACTGGGGTCAAACATTTGAAGACTAATCTTACAATGGGATTAAGCTTGCTTCTTAGAACCATTGATCATTGAACCCATACCACCACATCAATCACCATCCCATTCCACCATGTTAAAATCCCCTCCAACTATCCACTTCGTAGTCGGAAGTGAAGAGGCCATCTAACCAAAATACACCATGCTCTAAACTGTGGTTGGGAGCATAAACAACAAAAATTCCTAAGACACAATCTTGCACCAACAATGTGATCTAGACACATCGATACTTGGGATTTGAACCACGAGCCACCACAAAGTTCTACAAATAGGATGAAAGGGCAATCACCACTCCCCCACTCCCTTGACAATGATTCAAAGCCCAAAAAAGGAGCATTCCAACACTAATTCATCTGAGTTCGAAGCTCAAATCCAACTGATTTGACCTCCTGCGGGAAAATTGCATTGAGGCGAAAACAATGCAAAACACCACAAACAATCTGTTTGGATTGGGAATCGTCATCTCTCGTACGTTCTAGGACAGTAAGGAGAGGTTCATTCCAGAGGAAGATGGAGTCCTAAACTATTGTATCGATTATCCATCTCAAACCCCTCCAAAGTGGGCGTATGATGATTAGGTGAGTGAACCATCACATCCTTATAGGACTTCACTGCGGTTGAGTGCTCAAATCCCCCACCAACTTGTTTGCATGAGCGAGAGAGAAGACCTCCTTTCATTTAGTAGGATTGACCTGTCATCTTGCCTCAGCCTCCATGTTGTTGGGCGTAGGGTGGATCAAACTGCCCTTGTTCATAGGGTCAGTGTTTGAATGCACTTGAGTTTTCCCTACCACCAAGGAAGATTTGCTAACACTAGGCTGTACCATCGAGCCAATAGGGACCTCCATCAAAACCACACCTTTTCCACCACATGAGGAGCCACCTACTCCCATTCTAGCAAACATGAAAGAGCCACCATCCCAAATCCCTAACTGGAAGCCACAGAGGTACCACTTGTCCTTTTCTCCTAAGAATTAGGAGGAATCGAATCACTGCCCTCACTCGTAGCCTCACTTGGCTTGGGTCTACAAAGAGGTTAATCTTTGATCAGGTGGTCCTAAGCTTAACATGGAAAGTAGGTGTTTGGAAGATTAAGGTACCGAACCTTTTGTTGTCTAACTCCATCAATGGTGCAAACGTAGATAAAGGGGGAAGCCTTTGCTTCAGATTGACCTCCACACACACCCTTAGATTCACTCAGAGTGAATTCCATTAGTTGTTTGGAATGAGAACTTTGCTGAACTTGTGAGCAAACAATTCAACAAAAGGGCGCATGTCGGCGAGTAAGGTTGGGAATTCCAACCAAAGCAGATAATGAACTTGTCCACAAACCTCTGGGTTGAAATACACACTCCAAGATTGAACATATGCAAGGGATTCAACAATATTCTAGGTTTTGAGTTGTAACACATGGTGAGCTGCGACATAGAGTTTGACCCTAATCCCTAGTAAGAGTTTCAAGGAGATCCTCATAGCCTCCCAGTTTAGTAGGCACAATTTGTTAAAAGGCATCCTCATCCAACATTCTGCGACATTTGAGTTAAACATGGACAATTTGTTAAAGGCATCCTCGTCTGCCATTTTGTGTAGAAAGAACATTATAACCACCCGTGTGTCCAAATGCATGTGCCCTCAAACTATTCCTTGTTGTCGACAAAGAAGAAGTTAAAATCATTTGGGTTTGGTAATGGCTTGGAAACATTATTGATTGAGTCTTGTGAAGGAATCTCAACCCCCTCACCCTACAACTCCATTACAGGCTATAATGGTTTCTCCTAGGCAAGGGGCTTTCCATCTTCCATCACCAAATGCATGCCCCCCCAAAGTATTCCTTCTTGTCGACAAGGAAGAAGCTAAAATCATTTGGGTCTAGCAATTGTTTGGAATCATTATTGATTGAATGCTGTGAAGGAATCTTGGTCCCCTCACCCAGTGGATCCATTATAGGCTATATTGGTTTCTTTTAGGTAGGGGGCTTTCATCTCTCGTCACCAACCACAATTGCCAATGCAGGATCCCTAGGTGGAGAGACAATCCCTAAACCATCCTGGGAAGGATTAGTGCCCTCAATACACAAAGGCTCATCAACTGGTATTGAATTGATCACATTCTTCCTTGTCGACAAGAAGGAATACTTTGTGGGGCGCATGCATTTGGTGATGGGAGATGGAAAGCCTCCTGCCTAGGATAAACCAGTATAGCCTCTAGTGGAGTTGCATGGTGAAGGGGCTGAGATGAGTGAAGAAAGCCTTCTAGAGGTTGTTTCTAGCTTCTATACAAACTGAAATGAATTTAGAATTTGCTTGTTTTGTTGTTGGATTGGAGGATTTTGTAGACATATCATCTTTGGATGAGAGGACCACAGATCTGGTTAAATGGTGGACTTGTCATGGGGCAAATGGTGTATATTTGCAAAACCTTGCCACTTGTATTCTGTCAGAAGTGGTAAGCTCTTCATCAGTGGAAAGGAATTGCAACACCTATGGTTCTAGAAAACCATACATGGCAGTCTTTCTTGCTGCTCTTGATATTGGTGGTGATGCAAGTTGAAGTGGAGCTGCCTCTTCTTCCAATCCACTCTCTGGTTCTGCTGAGCAGGCACGTTGTTCAATTTTTGTTGATGAGAATGAAGATGAGATGGATATGTAACTGTATTTGTCTTTAATTCATGTTTTATTTCATTTTTAGCACATATAGCCTCATTTATAAAGGCTGATTTTGGATGTACAGCCTCATTTATAAAGGCTAATTTTGGATGTTATCATGTAATAATCAATGGGAGTTAATATAGACATGGTTTTCCTTCTAAAATGCCATTTATGTGTATCATGCTCATTTTCTTGCAAGATAATGTGTTATTTAAGGAAAAAAAGCTACACACACATATATTTTATATACTGCATTTGTCCCGAGGTACCCATTTTTTTGGGGGGGGCACACATTTCCAGGCGGTCCTATTTCAGAAACTTGTACATGTTTCCATGTTTTATGCAACTTAGGATCTAGTGTATTGTTTTTTCACATGATATGTTTTACTTCTGTTGTGTGGTTCTAAATTGTAAAAACATACTTTTATTGATGGAGTGGTAATTAGGTGGACAGTTTGTGTTCAGAGTAGCAATTTCTTAGAAAGAACAATAATGTTATTCTATTGCATTGCATCTGATGCAGACAAGTATATCCTTTTCTTGATATCCGTTATTTAATCTTTTATCTACTATTGTGTCATTTTAATTTTTAACAGTTATATGATGAAGTTCTTCGCAATTGAAGGAGAACATAAATCTCTTCTCTTCATTGCACAGGAAATCCACTTAATGACGCTAATTAGAGCTTTGTTTTCCATCTTATATCAAGCAGTTATGTGACATGTCACACCTGGACATGCAATAAGAAGACGAGGGTTTGGTTGAATTTTCTGTAGAGGGAAGCTGTATTTGAAGTCTGTCGAATCTTTAGTTTTGTAAGACGCTTTCTTCTAAAAGCAATGTATGGGAGAAAAGCTGTTGAACTTCTTCAAGAACTGGCCTCTGGCGAGAAAGAACAATTTGCTCGGTTTAATGTAAGTTCAACTAACTTTTGTGAACGTTGAAAATTTCATCCGTCCATATTATTGGTGTTCAACATGATAGTGTCTTCTCAAAATTTGCAACTGTTTCCTGTCTGTATTTTGTTTCCAACACACATGCTCTAGAGGTAAGTGGCTTCCAATGGACATCTGGGTTATCTCTGGAAAATATTTATTTACTAGCATCTTGTTATTAGAAATATGGTCCATGACTAATATGCAGAATACATGTACATATTTCCTAAAATATACTTTGAAGCTCAAATACAAGTAGATTAACCAAAATATGAAACAATCCAGATTCCACCCTAATACTCAGAATGGAAACATGGCACAGCGATGTTAAGTAGATAATCCAATAGCATGGGGCTAAATTCTTGGGCATCATTGGTGGCATATGATTTTAAAGCCTTTGAATGTTTTGAAATTTGAATAATTGTGTATACTTTTCGGTATTTGCACTGGTTGTGTAATGTATTGTCCCTATGCTAGATCATTGCATGTAACCATTGTTTGTTCTGTACCTTCAGAATGATTTAGTTGAACAAGTGCTGGAGGAATGTAATGAACACCATTTTCAACTTGAAACTCGTTTGAGGTAAGTCATGGATCTCTTACTATGCTAGTATTGTGTCAAATACTGTAACTTCCAAAGTGCTTTCGATTATCATTGTCTTGAAACTCGTTTGGGGTGAGTTACAGATCTCTTACTGGGCTCGTATTGTGTCAAATACTACTTCCAAAGTGCTTTTGATTATCATTCTGATGTTCTCATTGCATCTTATTGTGTCAATTTCCTTCTGTTCAATACTTAAATTATTATAGCAACAAATCAAAGATACTTGCTACACGTTGTGTATGCAACAGATTGTGTACTTCATAGAGTACCAAGAAACCAGACTAAAGATGACTTTGTTTGTAGAGGAAGTATGAAATTGCAATTTTTTTTGAAAAATGCATCTTATATTCACAAAAAAATATTTACAAACAACAAATCAAAAGGTGGAAGGGTATATACAATGGAGCTTATATCCTCTTCTGTAAAACTACTAACACAGAAACAAATTCTAAATAGGCTACTATATTTAAAACTTGAGCCTCTTTTATCAATGAGACACCCTTAACCAACAACTGGTGATGTACCTCATCATGCCACATGGCACAAAACCGGACACAGAACTACCTTCTTGCTCAAAAACAAACCTACACCTAATCTTCTAAAGGGAAACTAAAACAAGGACTCTCAAGCACTGTCAAATCCCAATGAAGGGGGAGTGAACTGGATAATTACAATCACCAAACAAAGTGGCACGTCATTGAATCCTGCCCCGAAGGAGAATTGAATAATGGTCTTGAATATGCTTCCAACAACTCTTAGCAAACTGGCACTCTCAAAAGATGTGCTTCACCATCTTAGAAGAGATCCAAATAAGCATGAGCACCATCAATCAAGCTGCACTTATAGAAAGGAGTCATCAACAAAATTATTGTTGACCATCTCTAATCCACCAGGAAGCAAGATGCTTTGTACTTGCCCCTGAATACGAGAAGCCTCCAACAGGTAACCCAAGGCCTCCCCGCTCCCCATTCTCTCCCACCATGACCTCAACAGCCTATATCTCCGATGAACCCTTAAATTGTCGAGCAATGGAAGCAAATGTAAACATTTCGTAGGTTAGTTGCAACCTTTAATAGCCCTGCTCACATTGCTTGCGGTTTGTTTGCACATTTTATAGGTCAGTTGCAATAAATAAATGCTTTTAAGGCTACAACTTGCAAGCTTGAATACTGTGGTTGGAATGTTTGCAGGTTCAATTGCAACTTGGAGTGAGGTGATTACAAGTAGTTGTTAAATTTTCAAATCATGGTAAGCAGACCTACACTTCTACACAAATCCTAGGTAACATAGAAACTAAAACCTATCACAACAACAGATGAAGGAATGCTAGATCTACAAACACAACACTCTGAAAATTATCACATCAAGTACAAATTTGCAGCACTCATTCACATTTGTCTTCTATTAATTGAAAAAAGAAAAATATAATGTAATAGCTCAAAAACACCTATTTGTATCTATCTCATATGGAGCATCGTATCTTTCCTTATATAATTGGAAAGATTAAGGTTACAAAATAACTCTGCCCATTCTTGAGGTGTGCCTAGGCTAGGCTAGAAATGGAAATCCTAATCTCACTTAGAGAAGAGTGCCCAACTTACATGAGATAGAACTTTCTAAAAAAAATGCCGTCAAGGACACAAGCCAACTTAGCATGCATGTATGTGCTAGCCTCCTTGAGAACTGTGCTCTAGATTAACTTTGAACCTTCTCATGTAAGGTGTGTAGTTTAAAAATGGAACAACAACTAACCACAACTAGCAGCTAGTCCAAAATTAGAAAAGCCAGTGCTTTCCTAACTTGGAACGATACTTCTAAATAAGGATGGCGTATGCATGTGTCTCTATCACAAGGATGCCTACAAAAGGCTGCTATGCTATTACACACAAGCCTCTTTACTGCACAAACATCGAGGCACAATGGATATGTTGAAGCATGTCAAGCTATAGTGAAGGAGAACAATGATCGAGAAACCAGGTAAAACTAACACTTCTTCTTTGTGAGGAAAGTGTTCTCCACCAAGCCAGTCTTTCCCTCAACATCTCGAACTTCCCTTTAGCTAGGGGTTTCGTTAAAATGTTTCCCACCTCCAAATTTGAAGGAACACACTCGATAACCATTGCTCCCTTTTGAACCCCGTCTCTAAGGAATGGTATTAGATATCTATGTGCTTGGAGTGATTATGAAATATTAGATTCTCAAAAAGTTTGATACAACTTTGATTGTCACCATATACCACAATGGGCTCCAACCTCTAATTAGTCATCCTTGCTATTGACTTATGAAGCCATATGAATCCACAACTAGTAGAGCTCACTACCTTATGCTGCCTCTGATGAACTGAATGCAACTATTGCTTGCTTCGCATTGAACCAGGATATTATACTTGACCCCATGTTGAAACAAAATCTCAAAGTGCTCTTCATAGCACTTGCATCTCCTGCCCAATCAGAATCAACAAAACCATGTAGTCAATTTGTTGAGGTTCAACCATGAACAAGCTCAAATTATTCATTGCAAAACATATATCAAGCTTGGTATTCACCAAAGACATAAGGAAACCAATCAACTACCTAATAGCCTATGCATGGATCTTGTACTTGATTAGTAGGTGGAATTGTCACAAGAATCCCAACCACTTGCAATGCCTTACTTCTTGCATCTTACTTTGACTTTGCAAGCACTGAAGGGGTTGATGATTGGTGTGTATGATTGTCTCTTTTCCCAGGAGGTATGCTTCACTTCTTCATTGCTTGCACAATAACAAAAGCCTTTATCATGTGTGGGGTAGTCAAGTATTGCTCCATGAAACAACTTTGAAAGGTAACACACCAACCTTGCTCCTTGAATAAGCATTGCCCTTGATGCATAACCACTTGCATCGATTTTTACTTCAAATGGCCATTGTAAGTTGGGCATATCTAGGACTGGGGCATTATCAATCTTCCTCTTTAGGTCTTCAAATGCTCGTTGTTGTGGCTTGCCCCAATGAAAACTCTTTCCCTTGGCGGTCATGGCATGCAATGGTGCTACTATTGTTGAAAAATGTGCAATGAACTTCCTCAACTATTGAGTTGCTCCCATAAAACTCCTGACCTCTATCAAGTTGGTGGGAATAGGCCATTGGCGGATGGCTACAATCTTGTCTGAATCCAATCTCAACTTTCGTCCATCGATCTTGTGTCCAAGATAGATGAAGGACTCCTTCTCAAATTCACATTTCTTCAAATTTGCAATTAGGTAATTCTTCTTCTATGTCTCTAATACCCACGTCACATGTGAGATGTGCTCTTGCCAAGTAATACTGAATATTAGTATGTCATCTAGGTACACTATTACAAATGAGTCAATAAAAGGACGTAGCACATCATTCATCAATCTCATGAAAGTTGCATGTGCATTACATAAACTAAAAGGCATCCCTAACAACTCGTACAAACCTTGCCTCATCTTGAATACTGTCTTCCAAATGTCTTTAACTTTGATTCTTGATGGTAACCTGATTTGAGGTTTAGCTTGGTGAAGAACTTGGTTTATTACAACTGATCCAAAAAGTCATCAATCATTGGCAGAGGATATCTATTCTTGATGGTGATTTTGTTCAAGTTACAATAGTTAATGCACATTCTCTAGCTTCCGTCCTTCTTTGGCACCATCATGATGGGTGAACCACACAACGACGTACTTGGCCTAATGACTCCCTGCTTCAACAATTGCTACAACTACTTCTTCACTTTGTCTGCTCCTATGACAAACCGCCTATATAGCCTAATGTTTGGAAAGTGGTGATTTTGACAACAATTGAATCTCATGCTCAACCTCTTAATTGGGTGGTAACCCTTCAGGTGCTTAGAACACCTCCTTGTAGGCTTCAATCAATTGTTGTAGTTATTGGTGTTGCTTGCCACTACATCCTTCCAAGGATGCCTTCATCTCCACTTCACTGCCTTCTCCTTGCTGCTTTCCTTCTCTAAAAAACAGTGAGACAAACTTCTTTGTGCTTCCAATGATTATCCTTGCTTGATGAGCATTGATCAAAGAGAGTTTGGTCTTATCCTTGTGTGCATTTATGGCAAATGCCTTCCCATCCTTGCCAAGCCTATATTGGTTTGCTCTTCTCTTGAAGATGGCATCTCTCACATATGTTAACCCCAAGATTTTCCTGTGCAACTGGAGGGTTAAGAGCCAACTAGCTTTCACCAAGTTGATAGTTAGAGACGGTTTTCACAGAGACTAGAGACACGTTTCCATGGATCAGAGTTCGTTTTAGAGGTAGAGACATTTATCAGTTTTGGGGAAAATTGCTATTTTTTGCAATCTTCCTATTTTCTGGGAGCTAGAGTTTGGGGGTCCACAGGTTAGAGGTGATTACGTATTTGGGATCCTTGCAAGCTCATGATGTTGAGGAGCTTTTTTTAGGTGACATGCGAAAGACTACTATTTTTAGCAGTTAGGGTTTGAGGGCTCATATGACGATTCCGATCATATATTTGGATTCCTCACAGAAAATTGAATCCGATGAGCCCGATTTCATTGACATGCGAGATGATTTTGTTTTTAGGCATGCTATATTTGGCAGTGTTCTTCGAGCAATCCCTACATTTTTTCGTCTTTACAATTTTTTAGGTCGGGCTGCTATTTTTATGAGTGCTATTATTGGTAGGTGAGGGTGATGTGCTCTTGGTTTCGACGTGACACATGATAGTGTCTTTTTCAAGGAAACTCTAGGTGCATTGTTCTCAAGAAAACCCTAAGCACATCATTATTCTAGTGAAATCCTAATTGCTACTTTTGCTAAGTTTGGTAGTAAGCTAAAATTTGGTTGCATTCTTCCGTTCTATTTTCTGTGGATGACTCACAAGTTATTTTTGGCAAGGAAGGTTGCCTAGGTCTATGGATTCCTTTTGGCTAACTTTGGAAAATTGGGAGAGGAATATTTTTAGAAATGACAATTGCATGGATTAGTGTGCATGAAAAGAAAAAAAATATTATTGGATAGGGAGTTTATATTTTGGAAATTTTATTTAAGGAAAAGTCACTTAAGTCAACACCACATGGAGACAATCGAGAGAGCGCATGAGTGGGTTATTTTTAGGGAAGGTTGAACTCCTCTTGGATAGATATTAATATGGTCGTTAAGGTGGTTATTACAACCAATTTTCTTAATTTAAACAACCACATTACAACAATGGTGTTTTGCATGAGCAGGCACCTACTTTGGAGAGTTTGGAGAGCTATATAGGCAGGGCGAGTGGCATTATTTCAGTAGAGTTTATTCAGTGAGCAACCAATAACCTTCTCTCTTCAATCTTCTTTTCTTTTCTTTCTACTTGCACTCTTTGCAAAGCATAGTATTGCAACCAGTCTTGTATTTTGTCTCTATGATGTAGAAAATCTCTTGACTAATACAGTGATAGAGTTTGACTATGCAGTTTCTTCACAGCTCTTTGAATTCATTGGTTCAATTGTCTTGTTTTGTGCAATGGTATGGGTGGCCTAAGTGCCTTTACTTCGATTGTATTGATCACTTAAAGTGCACATTCATTTTCTTTATTTCTTCCATATTTAGTTGTTGCAAATTAGAGTTTTCTCACATTATTTAAGTATAAACATTCTTTTGTCTTTGGTTGCTTGCATGCATACCAAGGACCATTATTTTATGTACTAATATTTCATACCGACTTGTAGATTTTACTAAGTGATTGTCAGTACATGAACACCAGTGATGTCTCCCTATGATTGGAAAAGCGCCAGTCCGAATGGAGGAGTAATTAGCGGTGACCTTAGACTAATTACTCATAGTTTTTACTTTGGTTTTCCTAGTGCAGATTTGAGTGATAACAACGTACAAGTATGGGCTTCCCATGATGACTTTGCGCATGTCCAAATACACTATGTCTGCTACCACTTCATCCACGAAGTTCTTGTTGACAACAAACTTAAATTTGCATTGTTTGCCCACTCTCATCTCTACATCTTGTCTCACCCAACCTAAGGAGTATGGTTGCGGATGGTCACGAGTCTCTAGGCCAAGCTTCTCAACCAACTGTGCAGAAATCAAATTGGATTGCAAACTAGGATCAAATCTGCTTTTCTCTATTTCACGTGGATCCTGATGCAAAACAACTCTGTCATCTCTTTCTCTTCCTTGTGATTGCAACCAACCAATGCTACTTCCCTCTAAAGAGTAGTGCAATTGATCTTTCCTTCCAAGTCTGAGGTATTCTCCACCCTCTCCTCAACATCTATCGTTATCAAGGCCTTCTTCTTCTTCCTCTTTTGGAAATGATTGGGGGATTTTTAGGGAGTGATTTCCAGTGTTCCTCCTTGTGGCCCTTTTTCTTGCAAGCCTTGCATTGCCTAATGGATGGTGTTGCTTCCAGTGTTCCTCCTTGTTGCTTGTGCGTGCCAGACTGTTGCTTCCTCCTGACTCCTTTAAGGTACTGTGCTTGAAGACCGACTTCATCAATTGTCTTAGGTTTGAACAACATCAATTATCGTTGAATTTCAGGAAGCAATGCTCCCAAGTACTTAGTCAACATATCTAGGCTTTTGAGAGAGACACCTAGTTGAACAAGTCTCTCCCTGAACTCTATAATGAACTCTTACATTGATTGCCCCTGCCTTTGCCTGAAGTAATGCCATGCAAGCTATTGCTTCTCGTCATATCCAATTGGGTATAATTGGGCTTTGATCATGTCCTTGAACACTTCCCTATCGGTCATTGATAGCTTGTTTTCTAGTGCTCTTTGCACTGCATCACGATGCCAAAGTATGGCCTTCAAGATTTAATTGAGAAAATGCAATTCTCTGTTTCCTAATGACTTAGTGCATGCTGAAGTATACCTCCATCTGTTGTAGCCACTGGTTCAATTTGATGGCATCAACTTCTCCTCCATATGATTTGATGTCCACCTTTGCCTCTACATGGAAAGGTACTTGCATAATGCTATGGATGCATTCTCCTGTCTCTGTCTCAATCTTGAGCTTTGACTTTGGTTCCCTCTCATTTTTCTTGGAATCTTCAGGTTATCCTTGTGTTCTCCATGCTCAGTCTCTGTTGGGTTTGCTTCCTTACTCTTCGTTACCAATAGCTATGTTACCACCTTTGTTAGCGTGGCAATGCTCTGCTCTAGCCGATTGAATTTGACCTTAGGATCTTCTTCTTCCAAATCCTTCATAATGACCCCCTGTCATTTTGGTACTCTGCTTCTATTTAGGCCTAGCAATGATTCTTTACCACTCCTTCGATAGTCACTGCGGGTGTTTACCATAAAGGTCTCTCCAAGTATATTTGAACTGGAGCTCTCATACCATATGATTTGTAAACGATAGGCTTATAGCTAATCCATTTCACTCACATGGAATCCTAAGAAATATAAGGTCTTCCATTCTTGCAAGTGCTTTCAATTGAGGCTTTCAATACAAGGCAATGCTCATCTATATGTTTATATTGTTCCAAGTGACTTTATTGACATGAATTAAGCCCATAGTTTTAAAAATTGGAACTGGCACCGGAGCCGGTAATGAGCTGGTCGAATTGGTTTCAATGAATCGGTTTTTAAAAAAATACATAAAATATTTAAATTTTAACGAAAAAAATATATTTTTAAGATTTTAAATCATGTTTCCAAAGCATTAGAGACAACATATCCAAAGTATGCTCATGAATATATCAAAATGGCACCAAGTACAATACATATCTAGAGATTGGAACATGAATACATAATCAAGGAGGCTCTAAATGGCCTCGGTCCTCTATAGACCACAACAACAAAAAACATACTAGCAAGAGTCAAGACTACAAGTCACTATCTCATTGATCAACATGATCAACGATCAATCATCACTACTGCTAGAAGTATAAATGGCATGGGCATCCTTGCCCTCGACATCATCATTTGTTTCTAACTCGGACTCGAACTTGGCCTCAGACTCATCACCATCAGGGACATCTGTGACTATACGCTCTGAAGTTGCACTTGTAGTAGTATGAGTACGACCACGACGAGGCACACGAGGTATATGGCTTGCCTGCAGTTCCACTAGGGCCTGCCATGTCTAACACTAGAATCGGACCATGGGGCCCTAATAGTGGATTTGCATCCATCTGAACTTGCCCTGCCCCATCCACCTCAAAATCATAGTCAACATCAAACTCTGGTGGGTGAGTCTCCAGTACCCAATTTGAAGTTGGATCAACGTCATCCAACACAATAGGATCTGAATCGGGTCTTTTGTTCAACAATTGGTTGTGCCTTAGCTGGAGGTTGTACTGCACAAAGACTAGATCATTTAACCGTTTCTGTTCTAAACGGTTTCTCTTCTTCGTGTGAATCCTCTCAAAGATAGACCAATTGCGCTCACACCC
>ML778558.1:1042403-1062473 GCA_009831015.1 Picea engelmannii | reverse complement strand
GCCACCTCTCCAAGAGGGGCGCACCTCTCAATACCCACATGCTCATATCTAAAAAGATATCCATTCAATCAAGTGCCAATCACATGGATCTTGTCCCCTTTGACTATTTGATTGACTTTGCCATTAAGTTTTCTCCAAACTTGTCCCCCTTTATCTTTTTTTATTTTGACTTGGCTGATTTTTATTGAATTAAAATGCCTTTTTTGGGTTTTTGAGAGTAAAATCAAAATTGAGTGATGAAAATCACCAATTTTACTCAAGTAAGTGGGTAAGTAGGTAACATGGGTGCTCTAGGTCCAAAAATGAGCATCCCCATGGCCTATTTGGTGCCCAAATACTACTTTTTTAATGTATCTTTATTTTTTAATTAAAAATTGCCGAATTCTGGCAATTTTTTAATTAACTGAAAAAATTAAAAAAAATCATAGGGGGGACTTAGTACATTTCCATAAGACTCTAGGAGGATGTTTAGCATGGTAATATACATCAGACACTAGGCTTAGATCCATGCTCAAGCTCCAACCATGAGCATATACTCCAGCTCTGGAGGATTGAGTGAAAAAACTCATAAATTATAAATTGCCTGAAAGCGGCAAAATATAATTAGTAAGTGAAAAAACACTCCAGAGTATAACTCAGGCTTAGGACTTAAGGTGGCTAAGACCTTTTACAAATTCATCATGCAAACACCTCTTATTACATTTTTTTATGGAAATGTAGAGTAACAAGGTGGTCTCTTTGGCCGGCTGAATTTCTGAACTCTGAATTTTGAACAATAATGTTCAATCTTTGGCGGCTTGCTGGAAATTCACCATAGTGCAACTTGGTGGATAACAAAGCCCATGTATAATTCTTTAAAATCCATTGTGATGAGTCCCAAAGTGCATAACCATTCTGCCTCGAGAACTATATCACAACTGCCCATTTCAATAACAAACATGTGAGTTTTTAGATGATATTCACCAATTTGTAGTTTCACATTTTCACAGTGCCCCCCACATTTCATTGTACTGCCATTGGTGATCATAATTTGAAAATTAGATATGGGATGTACATAACAATGGGTGTCTTGTGCCACTCTACTATGGATAAAATTATGAGTGCTTCCATTGTTAATCAACACAATCACTATGTGGTGTTTGATTTAACGAATCAATTTCAAGGTTTGGGGTGTCGAGAAATTTGTTAGGGCATGGAGAGAAATTTGGGGTTCTTCGCAAGGAGCTTGCAACGAGGCTTCATCTTCCATGGGGTGGTGTTGTCTTCCAAAGTTGGTTTAGGAGTATCTTTTGTAGGAATGTCCTCTGAGTAGTCATGTGGAGATACATCCATTTGAAACAATTTGTTCTTTACATTTGTGCCTTTTGAAATATCTTTCATCACAATTATAGAAAAGACAGAGGTGTTGACATTTTGCCATCTCCTTGGGAGATAACTTGTGGATGCAGATTGGTTGTGAGTTGGAGGAGCTAGGGTTAGTCACCACATGCGGGTTAGGGCGATTTGTGAATAAAGGTCTCTTGTTTTGTGCATTGATCACTATCTCAACTTCTTTAGATTTGTTACAAGATTCCAACCATGTTTGTGGGTGCTGCATCACGATGTGTGCTTTAATTGCTTCCTTGAGACCACTGATGAAACATTCTTTAAAAAATAAATTAGATTGGCTCTCTGTGTAGATTGCCAATTGCTGAAAGGCAGGAATATATTCTATAATTGTGCTTGTTTGGCATCATTTTGTTAGGTGTCCCAAATGGTGAATGTCACGTTCAAAATGAGCTTAAAGTGCTTGCACAAATTGGGTCTAGGCAATGTAGCCTTTAGAAGCATTCCTATACCATTGCCACCACTGCGAATGTTTAGCATCCAAATATAAGATACCCACGTTTAGTTTGTGTAGGTCATTAATAATGCCATGGAGAGAGACATAATGCTCTATTTGGGTAACCCACCTTGAGGCATCCGACCCATTAATCTTGTTCATGTCAACCTTTGGAAAATGGTGGTGATTATCTTGAAACATGTGTGCGTCTTGCACTTCGAGGGCGGTAAATTCTTCCTTGGTTGGATCAATGTTTGGATTTGATATATGGATATTTAAGCAATTGCCTAATATTTTCAAGACATCTCCTTGTTGGGTCATTGTTAGCCACCTTGTCTTCTAGCTGTTGGCGTTGAGTGGGTTGGGTTTGTTGTTGATTCTAAGCTGGTAGGGCCTGTTGTTGGTTCTTCGAGTTGACCATGTTGTGAGTTTGAACCTTGGGACCTGTTATCATAGGATTTGTACTTGTGCAAAGCCCTCCACAAGATCCCAATCTTGTGTAACAATTGGAAGCTTCTGCCACTGTCACCTTAATATATGCTTCCCTCTTTTTAGTGATGGAAGAAAGTCCACCACAAGGGAGGCTTCCCTAGTGATCTCAAGGGATCAAATAGCAAGATTAGATGAGCCTACAACCCCCTATCTCGGTCACCTGAAGGTTAGGTCTAGGTCTAGGAGAGGGAATAAAGGTAACGAGGTAATTGTTTCACTTGTATGAGACACTAAACAATTTGAAGCGTAATATAAACAACTATCAAGTTATAAAGCTAAAAAATAACCTCTTAGACACTAGATGATCAATAAATTCAATGGCTTTTGCAAATTACAGCAGTAAAACAAATGTATAACAACAATCAATCTTTTGCAACAACAACAAGAAAAAGTACTCAGAAATGTAGCAATTTAGCATGCAAAACAAGCCTTCAACATGTACAATATTATCCAATTGCTAGATCTAAATTCTGAGTATCTTAAGCCACTTTTCCAATTGTGTATGCAGCAAATTGAAGTAAAAATCACTGGCTGTAGCAAACTTTTGTAACAGCAGCAATAAATAGCTTTAGTTTGCTAAAGTTAGGGTTAGAGAAGTTAGTAAGATTGTTGAGAGAGAGAGAATACTATTTCTAAATGCAATTTTCACCACAAGAAGAGATTTAGACTAGTGCTGTTGTCTTTTAGGGCTTATGGAGTCAAGCATGCAAAACCTTGAAGATTGAGCTAGATGATAAAGAAGAATGAGATCTAAACCCTAAGGTGCAAAGCCTCTTGGGCCTTAGGACTAAACCTTCAAGAAAAAGATCCCTAGGGTGCAAAGCCTCTTGGGCCCTAGGTATTGTTTTCCCTCTTCTAGATGATCTAGGTCAAGGATCAAAACCCCGAGGTGCAAAGCCTTTTGGGCCTTAGGTTTTTAACCCTAGCAAAGAATGCTTTTACAAAACTTGGACAAACAAAGCATGTGAAGGAGAGAAAGACTTGTTTCCTTCCTAGGGTTTCACCAAGACAAAGTAACATGCAACAAGATAGTAATTAACACCTTAAAACATTAGCAATGACATAAAATTGCAGCAATTACTTACTTTATCCAAGTCTCCCGGCTAGAAAAACCCTAGTTGCAACAACATACATCCAAGAGAGCAAGAAAACATCCACAATAATCCTCCTTCAAGAGTAGCGCATGAGATCCAAGAGACAAAAAGAGGTAGAGTGAACTTTTCTAAGTAGCTCTCCCACAAATGTGAGAGGAAGTCCAGATCCAAAATGAATGGAGTGCTAGCCTTATAAATAAGGAAACCCTAGCACTCCAAAAGTCACAAAAATGAAAAGTCACGTCTCTTAAGTGGGGCTTGTTATCGCACAAACTGTCGCTTGGGCAAAGCCAACCACAAGCGCCAGTAGTGCGACACAAGTGGGAGTAAGAACCACTGTCACCTTAGCAATTGCTCCCCTCGTTTTAGTGATGAATGATCTCACCACAAGGGAGGCTTCCCGAGTGACCTCAAGGGAAAGCAGAATGAAAATCAAGGGATTTGCGAAGATCCCTGTTGTGGTCACTAGATGAAGATGTCCAGGGCTTGAAGAAGCGTGCCTTGGGAAAAGATACAAGCTGAGCTTGAAAAGTACTTGCAAAACCAATGTTATAACACCTATCCCAAGATCAAATATCATGTAAAGTAGCTCCAGAACACTAGGGAAAACAACAAGAAAGCTTGCTGTCCCAAAAATTGCAGCAGACTGAAGATTATATCGGCAAGAGAAAATAATAACAGTTGCAAGAATTTACCGTCAAAATCACCTACAAATGATAGCAAATGAAAGATTATGACTAGCAGACAGTATTCCAATGTTTAAACCATGACTTTGACAGTTGAAATGGACTGTAAGTAAGTGTTATCGGCAAAATATAATCAGCCCTAGATGGCTGTAGCAAACATTAACTACAGCAGCAAGAATTCACCACATAAATCAGGAAATAATAATGCCAATTTCTAGTCTTTGATTATAGATCACTTTGCAATATTCAAGCACAAAATTCTGCAGTGAATTAGTTTGTAAACCAGAGTAAGAGAGAAGGTTTGTTGCAACCCTAATGGCTGTAACTTGAAAGTTATTACAGCAGTAAGAAAATTTGTAAGAAATCGAAACGTTTTAGCATGAAAATATAGCTTAGAGTGAGAGCAATGCATCCATAAATCAAATGATGTTAAGAGAACAATATTCACATATCCCAATGCAAAGACTAGTGCCTTATCTATTGATTAATGGAGTCAAAACATTAACTTGCAAGTTAGAAAACAAGGGAGGAAGACTTAAACCTTGAACTGAAACCCTTATGGAGTCTATTGCTTAGCCAATTAATGGGAAACTAGTTTTCAAACCCTAGGGGGATAGACAATCCTAACCCCTAGTCTTGAAACCCTAGCCAAGAATATTTCCAAGGGGATAGCCAATCCTAACCCTTGAAAAAATACCCTTGAATGAGTTCACTTAAATCAGAAAATTAGCTTGAAGGAGGGGATAGACAACCCTAACCCTCCTAGGGTTCTCCAAGCAAGAAATCAAAGCAAATTACAGAAATTTACCTTCAAACCAAAGCAAATCAGCAAGATCATCCACCAAGAGTAACCCTAAGTCACAAACCAATCCTCCAAAGTGTAGCGATTTCACCTCCAAGACTATTTTGCAAGAGAACACCTCCACAAAACAAATCACATCAACCCCATTTGCACAAGAAAACAAGAGGGATGGAAATTTTGAGGGAGAAAAATGTCTCAATGATGAATTATGAAAAATGAAAGAAAAATTGCCTCTTATTTATAGAGGAAACCCAAGTCTTAGTTTGGAGAGAAAGTCCAAATCAAAACCAAAATGCCAGTTGCAACAACTACAACTGCACTCTCTCTCTCCAAACTTGCGCACCACTAGTCTTATGCAGTGTTGAGTGTGAGAGTAAAAAATGAGCTCTAGCACCCTCTATTTATACTGCTCTATCTCACTTGACTGGGCCGACTTCTCTTTCTGGAGGCTAATAACTCATATTAAATATTCTCTTGAGCCGACTTGTTTCCTAGGGTTATTATCCAACGTTTTATGGTTTCTCTTGCTTCCTGGAATATTCTAGCCTCGTCAAAGGTTACACGTGAAGGTTAATACCTCCCGCAACTACCATAATATCAACACTCCCTCCTAGCTAGGGAGGTATTAAAGGTAATGGTCTTGAGCACAAACATACCATTCAACCAGTAGCATCATCATAGCTACACATGCTATCTCATGATCACATAGATCAACTCACGAGCAACATCATCACTATCTATATCATCTGATAGCATAAACTACGTCATCTCTCGAAGCCATACTCCATCTGAGTAATCGAGCATGATGCTGAATAAGTCACTCACTCCACAGAGTGATACAAGAACTATTCTTCTAACCCGAACATTTGTCCTAGAAGAATCACTGTTCCAACAGATGTTGGAAGCCACACCATGGGCTACAAGGACTATTCTTCTAATCTGGATATACGTCCTAGAAGAATGACTGTCTCGAACCATTTTCCACAGGGAGAATGTCGGTCCACCAACAATTTGTCTTGCTTGGACCATTCTCCGCTTGGAGAATGTATGTCCATCAACATACTGACTATCCATCTAGCTGGTAATCATCTCCAACACTAGTGATAGTCTCCATGGAAATCAGAACAATGCCATCCAATAGAACACAACTGTGTTTATCCATAGTAGTACACAACTACTACCCAGTGGTACACAACCACTCGTAGTAGCACACGGCTACTAACCAGTGACACACAACCACTATTAGTGGATCACATCCACGATAGTAGCATACAACTACTGTCCAGAGACATACAATCTCCACAACAATCATATCATCTGATATCAACAATATCATGATACAAACTGAGTCATCTGGGCCATTCTTCSACTCACATTTGTGAGATATGGAAGAGCATCTGCCCTGAGAGAGTAACACATCAACCATGGGCTATCTGGGCTATTCTTCCCAAGCATAGAAGAATAAYTGTCCCTGATTTATGAGCCTGGACCATTCACCTAACTGGGCCATTCCTCCGRCGCTAATCATAGTGCAACCTGGAGAGAATGAGTTTGCCCTAGGGAATTCCTGTCCCTAATTGYTGAACCTGGACCATTCACCTAACTGGGCCATTCCTCCAACACTAATCATAATGCAACCTAGAGAGAATGAGTCCGCCCTAGGGAATGACTATCCGGACCATTTCCTAAGGAAATGACTGTCCTGCAGCAACCTCCAAAACAGASCATTCTCCGAAACTGCTCACAACTGTGAACTTCGAAAGAATGACTGCTCGACGAGGTAGGCCATTCTACTTGACCACTACTCAGAGTGACTGCCAAGAAGAATGACTGTCCTAGACCATTCCCCCACACTGGCCACAAGGGGAATCACTGTATATGGTACATCAATAATCTATCGGACCATTTTCATTACGAAAATGATTGTTCGATCTGGACCATTTTCCGAACTGGAAAATGATTGTCCGTCAGAAATCTTGAACCACTTGAACTGGAAAGGAACTGCCCAACCTGGACCATTTTTTGAACTGGAAAATGACTGTGCATAAATCAATAACATATTAGTGCTCCCTCCCAACTTGGGAGTAATCACTTCCTTTTCCAATAAGGAAGTCGTCTCCACGAGCCCCAACTTGTCCCTTAAGTACGCAAACTTTTCATCTTGGGCAGAGGCTTTACCAAAATATCCGCTATCTGCTCATCTGTGGAGATATATTGGAGAACCACTTCTCTCTTCTGGACTTTATCACGGAGAATATAATGCTTGATCTCAATGTGCTTTGACCTGTCATGGAACACCGGTTTCTCTGAAAGCTTCACATAGCTATGATCATTACAATATATCATGGTTGAATTCAACACCCGATCAAACGGTTCAGAAGCCAACTTATGGAGCCACACTGCTTCCGTACAAGCATCACAAGGTGCAATATACTATGCTTCTGTAGTGTTGAGTGCAACAGACTTTCGTTTCCTGCTAGCCCATGACATCGTGGCAAAGCTCAAACTGAAACATATCCAAGTAGCATTTCTTCTGTCATCTGCACTCCCTGCCCAATCTGAATCGATAAATCCATGCAACTATATATCATAACTTAAACGTTCCACAAGGAAAATATCTGATCGAGTATTTTCCAAATATATTAACAAGCCAATCAATTGTCGATACATAAATGGGTCTACTGGATTAGAGTCTCTCAACTTCTTCGGATCTGTCATCATGGGAGTTTGCCATGGATTAACAATCCATCATCCCAAACTTCTGAGTAACCATTCTGATACACTTTCTCTGTCATAGGAAGTTTTCGCCACGCTTCTACTGTATATGAGATACTATGCATCAAGTTGCTTGAATCCATACAAGGTCTTCTTCTATCTTCATACATGGGTCTCTTTCTGGTATACCTCAAAACCTTGAGATTGCTCTACATAAGCTTCTTCCTCAATTTGTCTATTGGGAAGAACAGTCTTTTACATCCAACTGATGTAAACTTCTATTGAAATTAGTGCAGCTGCAAGAGCCATTCTCCTAGAGGATGGCATAAGACCCTAGCTGTGGTCTAGGGCCCCCAACATACTCCTGGGGTTTCTTGGTATGAGACCAAGCAGTGAAGAGTCATGGAAAAAGACCCTAGTGAGGGCCCCTAGTATATAATTGGGGTTCTTGGTCTAGGACCAAGTAGTAAGACCCTAGATGTGTTCTAGGGCCCTTGGATGTGTTCCAGGGAATCCTTGCCCGGTGCTTGGATTGATCCTTGGATGTGTTCCTTGGTGGTTGATATAAGTCCCTAGATGTGTTCTAGGGCCCCTGGATGTGTTCTAGGGAACCCTTGCTTAATGCATGGGTTGATCCTTGGTCTTGTACCTTGGTGGATAAGACCCTAGATGTGTTCTAGGGCTTCAGATGTGTTCTGGGGCAACTTGGTCTTGGACTAGGTAGATCTTGGTGAAATACCAAGATGTATTGATGTGTGATCCTCTTCCTCTCTCTCGGGATAGTCCATGAGACCTAGGAGTGTCGATGAAGATGGACATGACCACATTGTTGATGTACCCTCTTATGCATTGATGATAAAGTTTATAGGTCATTATGAGACTCATGTGGACATGTTTTTCCATTATGGACCCCCCTTGACTTTGTCTTAAAAGGCTCCCCCTTGTTGTCTTGCTTTCCCTTTTGTTTTATGTGATTGGGGTTTTTATAATTTATATTAATATTAATTGACATATTAATTAATATTTATATTAATTAATGGTCAATATTTAATTATTATTATATTTACCCTAACCCCTCTCCCTAACTATAAAAGGAACCCTACCCTCTAGCATTAACACACACACTCTCTCCTCTCTCTCCTTGCTGCGGCTACCTAAGTGAATTGCTTCTTTTGTTTGTGCGACCTCTCCTTTGGTTATCAATTTTAGATCTTAGATTTTTGATTTGTCTTGGTGTTAGCTGGAAGCTCCTTCTTGGTGTCTGCTGGTGTATAGGGTGCATGTGGCCCCCTTCCTTGACTGCCATATCTGTATAGAGAGCCACAACCCCTTTTCCTTCACTGCCAAGTCTGTATAGAGAGCCGTGACCCTCTCTTTCTTTGACTGCCAATAGCCACGACCTCTCTTTTGGCTGCCGCGTGTTTGAGCTGAGGTCCCTGTGGGGGTTTTCTACTTTCTGTCCAAATTTCCTATGTGGAGGGTTTGCTATGAAATTGTGGAGGGTTTACTGTTTTCAGCCTTGGAAGTCCTGTTGTTTTTTCTTTGTGGTGTTCTTGCTGTCTACAACATCTTTTGGGGGTATATATCTTTGGAAAAACTGTCACACAATCCACATTGACAGAGATCAAACCCTAGAGGTTTGATCCATGAACCTAAATTAATGTCTGAGCATATTTCAAAGGTATACACACACACATGTGACAGGTACATCTTTCATTGATCAAGAGGTAAGTTTGAAGTTTGTTTTTACAATCAGAAATTTTGATTATCTTCAGGATTTAATTTAGATCTGTTTCTTACATGTGCTGATATAGTAAACATAAATTTTTAAAAGCTTTTTGTTTTCATTTTTCCCTATTTCTAACAACTTCAATCCATGGATACTGCAAGAGATATAATAGCTCAGATAGAGGTATATTTGGTTTACTGGAACAACCTGTCGTCATAGTCTTCTCCCTCCTTATGGAAGAACCTTTAGTTCCGAATCTCGCAATGCTTCCATTCATAAGTCTTGTTCACAATTTCTTACAAACACTGTTCTTCATCACAATTTCCATTCTTTCTGCTTGACTGCTTCTAGTGGGTTCAAACCATGCTGGTAGTCTTATGATTCTCGGTATAATAACTGGTTGTTCTGGATTTTCTTTATTTCTTGGAATCTTCATGTTCTTCCTCATGTTCCTCTTTAACTTTGGGGTCCATGGAGTCTTCTCTAGATTCTATGCCCTTCCTTCCTGAAGATTCCAACTTCTTCCTTTCATCATAGGAACATAGATGTAGATGGACAACCATGGATACTTAAGGCTTCTTTTCGAAGAAGACTTCTTCTAGAGTCAAACTGAACACATGCTGCTTATCATGGCTGCTACTTTCAATGGGGAACATGGATAGATACTTTATAATCTTCACAGATTCTTCAATGGATCATATCATTTTGGATTAGCTCCCTCCTAATCCTGGCTTCATGCATGAATGCATGCTCTTCTTTTGGAATTATGCAATTAGCTCCCTCCATCTAAGAGAGTCCATGCTTCCGTCTGCATCCTTATTGCCTTCTGCAAAGTGTCACAAGTCTTATTCTAATTTTCTCTTGATTACTGACTTCTTTCTGGTTTGACTCCTTCTGGGTCTCTTCAAGTTTGATTCTGATTTCGGCCTATCTGGTAGTTGTTACTTATATAATAGATTCCTCAGGAATTTGTCACCGAAGATTGTCAACATTACTTGACTTGTAGTCATCGTAATAGCAATCCTTATCTTGTTATTCTTCCGTAGGTATTGTTTCATTGACCATCTTATCTTTTAAGAAATAGATACACATGATATGTACAGGAACTATGTAAACATGGTATGTATAAGAACCATGTTATAGAAGAATATTGTTACCTTGACTAGAAGAAGTTTGCTACATCTTGCTTAACTTTCTTTGAGGGTTCCTTTTCTTCGACAACTGTTGCTTCGTGTGTTTCCTTCCTTTTCTTTAACTTAGAACAATGGTTCCTGTAGTGACCATATTTTCGACAATTGAAGCATTGTATTTTTGACATATCTTTTTCTTGATTTGGTTTCTTCCTTAAGGCAAACTTCCTCTTAGTCCTGAAATTCTTGAACTTTGCTATGAAGGCTTGATCATCATATTTCTTTTGGAATTTCTCTTTTGCGTCAATCCTTGATTCTTCTTGTGCACAGCAAGTCCAAAGCTTTACAAATGTGGGATACTCCTTTCTTGTGTTCATGCTTGCGGCAAATGCACCCCATGTCTTGGGAAGGCCATTGAGTACTATATTTACTAGTTCCTTTTTCTAAAATGATTTCTTCAATAGCTTGTAGTCTAAGTCACCTGACACGGGGACACGAGACACGAAGGACACAAAAATTCGAGTATCCGACATGGGCACAAAGACCCCCAAAAACAGGACACGAAGGACACAAAAATACGAGTATCCGACATGGGCACAAAGACCCCCAAAAACAGGACACGGAGGACACGTTATATATATATAATTTATATATCAAAATTTAAATTATGAATTACACATCCAAAAATGAAATAATTAAACTGTAAAACATTTACATGATGATGATACAAATTCAATTATACAACTAGTACTACTTAGTAACTACTAAGTTACTAACATAAATGATGGCATTGCCAACTCAACACTGTTGTCCAAACCCATATCATTAGGATACACATCCCACATCTTTATCTTTCCCTTCAACCACTCTTCTCTCTGCCCAGTGTCTGCAAATAAGACAGGGATTGGTGTGCCCATACACCACTAAGTCACTTGACACGATGACAAAGAGAAGAGTTCAACATAAGAGTTTATACTTGAGTGAAGGGTACATTTTTACTGGGGTCGTGACAAAAGAGTTCAACAATCAATGCCACCAACATTGAGGCACATAAAGGGCATGGTGCCCTTGATTAAATGCCAGTTCCATACCCTCTTACATGATAGAATCCAGTGGAAACATTGCAATCTTGCCAATCTTGAAATCTTGAAAACCGTTAAGTTTGCTGAATTTTGAACGGGACCTAAAATTCTACTTTCTCCATATGAAGTCCAATGAGGTTGGAACCACTCTCAAACATCCGGAAACAATTAATGTTAATGTTAAAAATTTAAGTAAAAGTGAACTTTAAGAATTTAATATTACCATTAATTACTAGGCCGGGTGAAATGGAGGGGGTGGGGACCTCTTTAAATAGAATTAGTAAGGCAAAATAACCCTTAGTTGCACACTGAAACACCTCACAACTGCAACTTGCATGAGAAAACATGAGCTAGGGTCCTTTTCTGAGCAAGACACATGTTCTATTTTCAGGACACGCGTGTCTTGTGGACATGACACGTTCTAAACGCGTATTCGACACGTGTCCTACCATTTCCTATTCGAGGGGCGGTTTGGACGTTTCAGGTGACTTAGCTTGTAGTTGATCTCTTAACTGAGAGATTCTTACAAAGTATGATGTTATACTGTCATCATCATTCATTTTCATGTCACAAAGTTCATTCTTCAGACGCATCACTTGTCCAATGTTTTTGATTGAGAATAGGTTAGTTAGGGCATCGTACATCTTCTTAGATGAGTCAAGATGAGAGATGTAGGGTATCAAGTGGTCTTTTACAGAGTCCACTATGATAGTCATAGCATTGATGTGACTGTCCTTGAACTTCTCCATAACTGCAACGTTTTGAGGTTCCTTCTCTTTTTCTGCTTCAAACTGTGGTTCCATGATCTTTCCTTTCAGGATATCCATCACTTTATTCTTGGCAAGGATGAGGTCAATCCTTGTTTTCCATGCTTTGAAGTTAGAAGCCCCTTCTAACTTGTTTTCTAACTTCATAAAGTCATGACTAGTTTGACTTGGTCAACCTTTGGCTTTGATCTTGGGGTCCTCCTTGATATTTGCCTCTGTCGGCACCATCGCGCTCACCCCCCTTTTGCTCCTCTTGTACCTGGAATGCGTCTCGAGTGTTCTCTTGCATTAACTAGAAGGAGCGACAACTATTGACATCATGGCCGACAGATTTACAGAACTCACAGAATGGGGGGTGAGTCGTTGTATGATACTTCTGTAATGTGGGACAACGGGGTGGCACGTGGCCCCATTGTCTGCATATTTCACATCATTGTGATTATCTAGATGGAAATGGACTCGGCGTGCCCTTCGTCACATAATTTGGAAGGACTAGGCACTCGTCTCGTGGATGCCCCTTTAAACGACATGTAGTACACCATAGGTGCTCGTGCATGACTTTAGTGTTGGCCATATCTTGCAACTGTATTGTTAGGTTGGCCAGTTGCGACTGAACCTGTGCCAACTCGGTCGATGTCTCTGCGCCTCCAAGTGTAGCTTCCAAGCACATCACGATTTCGATTGCCTCGGCTTGAGTCGTCACCTTTTGCTGGGTTAGTGGGACTCAGAGATGGGGGAGCAACCCTGCAATGAACCACTCTTTGTGTTGCGCCGCCTGGATTTGGAACGTCAACCTATCCATCAAGATTTTAAACCGCTGGTCATAATCCCATACGGTTTCTCCTTCCTTCTGCTTGATCTTCTTGGTTTTTGTAATGCATTGGGATTCTGTCTTAGGCTTTTGCAACTCTCTAAGCAGATCCTGCTTGATCTCGGCCAGGGACCTCACCTGTCTCGCTGGCGTAGTAGCCTTGTACTTCATGTACCACGTCAGGGTCCTATCCCTGAACGTAGTTTCTAGTTGCGCGATCTTAGCCACATCGTCTGTAACTCTCTTTACAAACTAGATTGCTTCACATGTGAACCATTGTTACTTTGCATCATCCTTACCCATAGTTTTATCCTTAATCGTCTTCTTTCGCTTCTATCCAGTCTTGAATCTCCTCTTTATAAGAATGCCAACTCATTTTTCTTTTCCTCCATTGATCTCAACAAGACTTTAGGTCCTGGCAATAGAACCATTTGTTGGATTCGCCATTTCCGGTCTATGCTTGAGTGCACCCCATCCTTAACGTTGAGGAATTTTAGACCTAGGGTTCGTCTAGAGCTGTCCAACAAAACCCCAAAGCACTAGCATATCGATCCTTGATCAAGGCCAAGGAAGTTCTCACACGAGATGCAGAGAGATCACGAAGACCATAAGGTCTTGTGACATGGATGAAGGATTAAACATACAAAACATTACTGCAATTGGCATCCATGTAACTCCGGTTTGATAACCTATTTAGGACTAAGAAATGAAACAACACACACATATTTAACCCATTCGTCACAGACACAGATTAGATCAGAATTGCCATATCTTTATTATTGGAAGCATTCCATCACATCAAAGATATACAGTGTGCTGAATAACTACCTATGACAACGATGGAACTTCATATCATTACTATACAAAACAATGGAAATACAACATAATGTTTCATGTGCCTTGCCTTAGGACCTAGACATATCAAAGACAGGAATATATTCAAAACATCACAAGATTACAACAGGCTCAAATTGAGCTTGATACTGGTAGCTAAGCTAACTCATAAACTCTCTAACTAGCTAGATAGCCAACCAACTGACTAACTTTTGTTCTGAGCTTAGAGCTCCTTTTTATATCTTCCACAGCTGGGGAGCGTTATCTCTTTCTGCACTGCTCCACTCACTTGTCTGATCCAACTATCTCGCACGCTTTTGGTGCCTACCAGTGCTCCATGTAGACTCTTTGTATCGGGGGCAATCTTAACTTCTTGGCCAGCTCATCATCTGGCCGCCCCACGTCTTCGTATGTCGTTGGCAATAATCATTCGGGGAGATTTCCCGGTGATTCCTTTCTTGATTCCAGCGGGCATCTTCTTGTTTTCCGGCACAATTGACAAAACTCGGATTGGCGCATACTTGGTATTCTTTACACTTGGTGCGCCACTGACAAAACCTGGTCCGATGCGCACTCTATGACATTCCTTGTGAATTTCCTTAGGTGTGCGCAAAACTATGGAATGAGCGCGCATAGGTTCATTTGCGTGCACGTGCAAAACTTAACCCAAAACTTTGGGTGCCAACAATTGCTTCACTCACTGAAGACTCTTGGGCATCACAACTGCTGAAACCTTCCGATAGTGCCCTCTCATTGGGAACTGATCTTTCCATACACGAATGCCTAGAAGGTTTCAGATGCACAACTCTGATACCGTGTTAAATTTTTAAATCATGTCCAGCAGCCTTCACTCCTATACAAATCCTAGGTAACATAAAAACTAAAACCTATCACAACAGCGGATGAAGGAACGCTAGATCTACAAACACAACACTTTGAAAATTATGACAGCAAGTACAAATCTGCAGCACTTGATCACATCTATCTTCAATTAACTGGAAGAAGAAAAATACAATGTAATAGCTCAAAAACACCTATCTGTCTCGACTCTACCTCATATGGTGTGCCCTATCTCTCCATATATAACTGAAGAGATTAGGGTTACAAAAACAACTCTGCCCATTCTTGAGCTGCACCTAAGCTGAAAATAGAAACCCTAGCCATGCCTAGAGAAAAGCGCCCAACCTGCATGAGATAGAACTTCCTAGAAAATGAGATAAGTCAACTCAGCATGCATGCATGGACTAGAATCCTTGAGATCTGCACTCTCAGCTAAATCTGAATCTTCTTATGCAAGGCACCTAGTCTAGAAATAGAACAACAGCTAACTAGAACTAACAGCTAGTCTAAAATAAGAAAAGCCAGTGCTTTCTTGACTTGGAACAACACTTCTAAATAAGGATGGCGCATTATTTTATAAAAGATTCAGAGCTGTTGAAGTGTGCCAAACTGCAGTGAAGGAGAACAGGGACTGAGCAACCAGGTAAAACTAACACTAGTTTCATGATTATAATAAGCTAGCATTATTGTATAAAAGATTCAGAGCTGTTGTCATTTCTAGTTACCTTTTGCCTGTCTGAAAGTCATGGATTCTCTTAGCTACATGCTTGGCTATTACAGAAGTTCCTTAGCAGCAACATTTTGTTCTCTTCTTCTAACAATAGTTAGTTGCTTCCCATAGCCTCTCAGCAAAGAAGTGGTATATGAGATGGTGAGTTTCACTGCTTGATCTATCTAGTGTCCCCTTGGGACGGAAAATTAGGTTCCAAAATTCGATACTCTGCATGCAGGCCTAGGTCTTCAATTAAGAAACATTAATTCTTGAAAATGTTTTGATGGCAAATAAAGATTGATTTTCCATGCTGGCACAAGAAATTGACTGGTTCAGAAAGTATGGCTTCTCCAATCATGTTCATAAGTCTGGACTGGGGTAGTTGAATGCAAAGAAACTTAACCCACCAACATGGGACTATCCAATCTTTTTAGTACATGGTCCTCTTTTTGACAAAAGATGGGCTAGCTGGGTGAACCACAACTCATGTGGCTAGTTTGTTCTGTGGAGACTGGGGTTGCAATATGTTAAATTTCAGCAACCCAGCACCCGACAAATTACTTCCTAGCAAACCCTTGTTGTAATAAACTCATTAAGCAAATTTACTGAATAAAAGCACAGTTGAGTTTTAACGATACAAATAAATAAATCAGCAGAAACATAAATAGGAAACCAAACACAATGTGCACACGTAATTTCTGGGTAAAATACCCTTGGAAAAATCCCTAAGGGAAAACTAGTACCTGGTTGATTTTATTAGATAAAATCTAGGTTCCCGTCCTGGGATAATGGCTCACCTGAGGAAAATACAAATCAACAAAATAGCCTAGCCTATCACACCTGGCTGCTACTCTTTTTCTGCCCCTTTTCTCCTTTCCTCTGTGATGTCCCGYTCCCTAGAGTAGGCCAGCAGGGAGTGACTTAGTAGTCTATGTGTTCTCGTAGACTATAGTCAAGCACAAACATGGAACAAGATGGAGAAATAAGGGTGAATTGATGGGTAAACGATGAATTAAGC
Source organism: Picea engelmannii (assembly GCA_009831015.1). Taxonomy (NCBI): domain Eukaryota; kingdom Viridiplantae; phylum Streptophyta; class Pinopsida; order Pinales; family Pinaceae; genus Picea; species Picea engelmannii. The sequence goes on along the minus strand of ML778558.1, from coordinate 1,045,939 downwards.
CAAAATACTTAGGAAAAGTCACTTAAGCCTAAGTCAACGAAGAATTAGAATGAAAAGGTGCTAAAGGGGGACTTAATTAATTAATTATTCACCTTAGGAGGAAAAACGCCTAGCTTAAGTGAGGTCAATGGTGAATTAGGTTGGGAATGATATAAAGGGAGGAATTTGACCTAATTCCTCATTATGCATTGTTATGATTTGATGTTGAGAGTTCCCAGAGGAGGAAGAGAGTCGACCTTGCTGTTTTGTGGATTTCTGGAGGAAACCACCACCATTGATTGGTTTCGGTGTTGAGAGACACACCCTAGCCCGTATTTCACCGTACTTTTCAGGAGTATCCATCCATTGCAGAGTGCGCAACTCAGCCAGTGAGGGCGCAAGTCAGTTTGAGGGTTTGGAGAGCTACACGAGGTCCGAGTTCAGATTGCAGTTTCCTTTCGACCCAGTTGAGATCCAGCCAGGGCGCTTCTATTGATCCATCTATCAACAAATTCTGACGGTGGAATCTTGCAGATCGCCTCATCCAGTCATTTAGGGCGTAACTCATTCGACAATGCATTTGGGGTCGCAGACGGAGCGTCAGGACAGATCTGGGGAAACCCTTCCGACCCAGTTCCACATTTGGCGAGACGATCGTTTTGAGCCATATAGCAGCAAATTCTGTTGGTGGAATCATTTGGGGTGCATCCACTGTCCCAGGAGGTGCGCAAACCCCCCAACGGTCCAGATCCAGTACCTTAGAGGCCAGATTTAACATACGACACTCATCCATTCCAGTCCAGAGACCAGGGCGCTTCTATTGGAGTAGTTTCCGGCCCATTCCGACGGTCTATCCTTCCAGACGAGTTTTCCAGCTGGTAGCAGTTACTATATTTGTCTGGCATCGCATATTCCTGCCGATCTATCCGTGCATGCATTAGATCTACGTTCATCTTCTGATCACGGGTATGTTTATGCTATTTGATTGTATTCTAGTGACGATCCATAAGATCTAGCTGACGATTATACTCTATATTTCCAGTGTGTTATTGTATTTCCGTGCTTGAGTCGCATAATACATGTTATTGGGCAGTTGATGTTCTTTACTTCCACATGCATCCTTTATATGCTATTTAAACCTTAAATACACAACATGCACATGCAATAACCAACATGCACATGAAATAACCAACATGCACATGCAATAACCTAAAGATCTCAAACACCCAATTGAAACGCATCCAGAAACCCCTAGTGTATCAGATCTGCAAGACAAAACATTAGATCAGTAGCAAATATCTTGATCAGCGGGATCAGGGATATTTCAGTGGTATCAGAGCTTTAGTCCTGCCAGTTTGTGACTAAAGACAATGAGTACAACAGAAGAACCAGATGGCCGTGAGCACGTAGGTGACGAATATGTCACTTACAGTAGACTCAAGGAAAGAAGGTTTAGGCCCAACTTTCCTCCTTTCCCTCCCAGTTCAGAGGAAGAGGAAGAGGTGCACAGAGAATCAGAGAGAAGAGCAGAGCGCGAAGCAGAGAGGAGGCTAGGTGATAGATATGAGCGACCAGAGGGCAGTGGTAAGGCCCACATGGATCCAAATGCAGCTTTCATGCAGGTTATCAGTGATATGTTAGCTAGTCAGSGGACCAKGGCACAGTCCTTGGCTCAGGTAGTTGATAGATTGGCTATGGCAGACATCTAGGGCATACAAGCCCCACATGCAACACAGGGGAACTCAGGAGCAGGCAGTAGACCCCAATCGCCCACTCGCACATACACCCCTGTGAGTAGGATTCCACGTCCGTTGTTTCCCACTTTCCAGAGGGCACCCCGGGTAGCAGCACAGACACCGATAACACAGAGACCGCCCACTCATGCAGAGGACATTGCAGAGTATTAGAGAGAGTATGTAGCATTGGACCGTGACTTCCATCAGGATATGACCCTGATTGAGTATTGTGGGCTCAGACTCAGGAACCACCCCAGAGAGCCACAAAGAGGAGGACCGCAGCCACAACAACAGTAGGGGCATAACATTGACTTCATCCGGAAAGTTGGTAAACTCACTATACCTTCTTTTGACGGATCGTCCAAATGCACCGTCAGAGCTTGGGTACAGAAGCTTGACACCTACTACAAGCTCAACCAGATGACAGAGACAGAGGCCATCAGTTTCGCCACCTTACACTTAGAGGGTGAAGCACACGAGTGGTGGTATCATGGATTGGTGACATTGGGCCAGAGTCGTATCACTTCCTACCGAGAGTTCACAGAGAGACTCATGGACAGATTTGACAGGAGGGATCCAGAGATCTATTTCAGAGAGCTAGCCTAGTTGAGACAAATTAGCACAACAAAGGCATTCATCTCAGAGTTTCAGAGGGTAGCAATGGAAGTGACAGACATATCCGAGCCTTGATTGGTCATGCTATTCACAGAAGGGCTCACAGAACCCTTTAAAGGATGGGTGAAGGCCTACCGACCTCATACCTTGCAGGATGCCATCAGACGCACTAGAGACTTGGTGGACTCCGTGCCAAAAATTAAACCATTTACCAAACCCTTTGTGCCATAGAGAGATAGGGATCAGAAGAATCCACAGAGGGAATGGAAGGGCAAGCCCAAGTTAGATGATGATACGAGACGAGAATTGATGAGGAAGAAGCTTTGCTTCTTGTGTAGAAACTCGTGGGTTCCAGGGCATAGATGCATGGGAAAGGGGCAAATCCACTACATTGAAGTGGAATCGAGCAGTGAGGAGGAGGATGAGAATACTGAGGCACTGGCAGACAGTGATTCAGAGGCTAAGACCATTCATGAGCTAGAGCAACAACCGAAGAAACCTCAGATACCGGCAAGGGCACAACCTAAGGAGGAGGCAAAACCTTGTAGAGAGGTGAAAGGTGGAACCATAGGCACCCTTTCAGGAGTACCCAGGTACAACACTCTCAGGCTCAAGGGCCTTATACAGGGGCAACGCATGACAACGCTAGTTGATGGTGGGGCCACCCACAACTTCATAGATGCGTCCTTAGTATCCAGGAGGGGGTTATGCACAGAGGAGTTTGAGGGATTCCATGTAGCAGTGGCAGATGGATACACGATGACTTGCTTGGACATGATCCTTGACCTAGAGGTCAAACTAGGCAACTACACCCTGACAAACACATTCTATGTAGTTGAGATGTCAGATACTTATGTCGTGCTAGGGGTACAATGGTTGTATTCATTGGGGGAGATTGCGTTCAACTATCAGACGTTGACCATGAGCTTCAGAGATGCCAGTGGATCGAGAGTTGTGCTGAGAGGCATGTCTACAGGGGCACCTCAAGCAATATCGGCAAAGAGGATGGAGAGGATCTTTCGTCACGGTGATGTGGCTTACGCAACAGAGTGTTTGATCACCACGCGAAAGGACTCAAAGGGTAGAGAGCAGTACCATCCACAGATTAGGGAGCTTCTGGATCAGTATGAGCCAGTATTTGGACTGATACCACCAGGGAGACCGCCAGACAGGGGTTTTGAGCACATGATTGAGTTAGAGGCAGGA
>ML778558.1:1016556-1036888 GCA_009831015.1 Picea engelmannii | reverse complement strand
GCTGTGTCTCTTGTGATTGTGTATTTCTCAGTGATCTTGGATTATGCTATTGTTATCTAATGAAATGCAAACAACTATAATAATGGCTTAAACATTAACAAATACCCATGTCTTTCTAACTGTGAGGCTCCCAACTTTCCTTGATCTAGCTGGCGTAACAATGTCTTAGGGGACTTTCCCGAAAAAGTACTCAATCAAAGCATGGTTATGTAGTCCATCTTTGAAAGAGGGGAGGTTGATATAAGAGTCGGAGGTGATTCCTTGTGACAGAGGTACACCTTTGGAACAAATTCTCTAGCTTTCTTTGATGCAATGCCCTTCCTCGCTTCCTACAGTGACAAATTGTAGGTCAGAGGAGTCCATAATGGGGATTTAGTACCCACCCTTTTTTGGGTCAAAAAGCCTGCCACGGGAAATGACAAGATACATGCTAAGATTGAATTTTGAACGGGTTGAGGGTTAATGGTTCCGATCAGGTGGCAAGCTATCTCAGGGACTTCCAGTTAGAATTTTTAGCTCTGTAGTCATTAGCCTTTTTTAAGTGCATATTATAGTGTGTTAAGTTTTCATAAAGCTTACATCAAGAGTTACTTGAGGAGGCTACTCCCTGGCCCAACTTAAATCATTATCTTCTTATGGAATTTCTTGTATTTTTTCATGATTGAATTGAAATGCAGGGAATTGTATTTTTTCTTGTATGTTTGGTATGTTATTTTGTTATGTTGTTTTATGACAGGAAAATTCAAGAGGAAGGTCTGGATGTGGAAACAACTCGGAACCAAGACCATTTTGGTGCTGTTGTTCATCACCTCTCTTTGATGCGCAATAAGCGTTGCCTCATGTCTTACATGTAAGTCATTGGTCCTAACAGATTTTATTTATGCATTGTTTGTACTTGTAGTCAAAGTACTTTACTATTTTTCCGTACCAACACTTTGTGATTTGCACTTATAATTGGAGAGTTGTCTTTTTTCCATTTAGAAATTTGGTTCATATTCCCTTGATATCTAGCCTACTGAGCTATGGCCTATCTTAGTTGTTTTTTGTAAAGTGGGATGCCTCCATTAATCTTCTGAAAGGATGTGGGATTGGAATGTTAGGTACAACCGGGCACAAATAATACAAAGCTTAAGGTGGAAGCTTGGAGCTGTACTTCCAGAGGAAATTCAAATGAAACTCAGCTATTCTGAGAAGGAATATTTTAAGAGTTACTCAGAAATATTGGGATCACACATGTCAGAGTTAGATCTTGACCTTACTGTGGTAGGTCATATTTAAGTTTTCTGGTTCTGTTCTTGAATGTCAAAGATGTTTCACATGCACTTAGAGTAGCATTGTTGGATGGACACTGAACATTTCATTAATATGTGCCTACTCTTCTGTCAGGATCTCGTCACTTGTTGCTGGTCAGATTGCAATGAAAAGTAGAATAAATTTGAATTAAAACATCAAATCAGAGAAATGATTTACCTACTTATGATTTGCTGCAATTAATGAGTGTCATTGCTCCTTTTATTTCATGATGAAGCTGAACGTTTTGGCAGGATATGATCCCCCCAAAAGATCCATACATTAAGGTTCGTGTGGTTGATGATATTGGTGAAGTTTTGCTCGATGATCAGTCAACATCACTGATACGTAACTCAATGCATTTGATGAAACGGACTGAAGCAGAGACATTTGTTTCCCAGGTGAAACGTCTTTGCTGCTTTTGTAAAATGGTTCACTGTAACATCATTTGTTATTTCATCCTTCTAGCAGGGTTCAAAGCTTTTTAATTCTTTTGAGACTGTTGAGTTGATCCTATGTTCCCATTTTTAACTATATGGGTGTTTGTATGAACCCCAGGGCTTGATGGAGGAGTTCATAGAATAATAGAATCGCTGTTGCTACAAAGTAGCAGATATCATACCATTTAATCTAAAGAGGCAATGCGATCACACACATTTAAATCACAGTGCTTTTAACTACTATAAAGATCTGTGATTCCCACTGTGAAGCACAGGAATGCTGAGAGTAGTTGAGAACTTGATTGGAAGAAGAGTTTGTGGAATGATAGATTGTTGTTGCTACAAATTAGCAGATATTATACTTTTTAATCTAGAGGCAATGGGGACAGATTTAAGTCACATTGCTTGTAACTACTATAAGGGGATTTCCTTTCCACTTGGAAGCACTGGACTGCTGAGAGCAGTTGAGAACTTGACTGATGGAGGAGTTAATGGAATGATAGAATGTTTGTTGTTACACGTTAGCAGATATCATACCCTTTAATACATATTTAATCACATTGCTTGTAACTAATATACAGATTTATACTTCCCAATGTGAAGCACAGGAATTCTGTGAGCAGTTGAGAACTTGACCGTATAGCAAAAACTAATCGGAAAGCGGTTTCTTTGTGGAGCACTATTGAAATTTGGTCGGAATTTAACTTTAATGTCTACTCAGGACCAGCTTGATTTTGTCAAATTCCTCTATCTGAAGAGGTATTTTTCGTTTGATGTGCTGTATTTGAAGTTTCAGGAATTAGAAACTACCTCCAAATCCTGTATGGACCATTTTGTTGTTTATAAGGATATAATTCTATATTTTATTTACTGGTGAACTTCTTTTCAAGACTACTTCCAGATTCTTGAGCATAGAATGTTGTTTTCCTTTTTCAAATGGATTTTACCTCTTTCCTGTATGCTAATCAGGATGCTTTGCGTTGTAAATTCCCTTTTTGAAAATAAATCCATCAGCAAATTCTGAAAATTAAAATTATTTTTTGTTATTCATTTCCCTTTCTTTGAAATCTAATGGAGAATTTGATGCCCAATCCATTCTAATAAAGGTGGTTTTTGCAAGGTAGAGTGTGTCTGCAATCTATAGTAACATACGTTGTTTATCATTTCAAATGGGAATTGAATGTCTACAGAAGGCTCCTTGATATTATTCTAAAATTCATTATGGGATCATCTCAAGTACTCATCTATATATTTGTTACAAAAACTAATATGAACTGTTTTCCACATAGTGAAATTATATTCTCCAAGGTGAACCGGTATTGGATTATTTTTTCCAATTAGTGATACTTGTATTCATAAATAAGATCTGAATTGTAATTGGTGAAAGGAGGGAGTGAAACTACTAGATGCCTCGTCCTCTGCATGTTCAACCCTACATGGCAGCTCTGTTTCATTGAGTTTGCTTGTGAGCATATTTTTTTCTGCCCAAATGACAGAACTTGACTTGAGAGCCTTGTCCTTAGTATTAATGGATCCCCTATACCACAAGAGTGCAATCAGTGTGGAAGAGAACTAGTGAAGAGGAAGCACATGGAAACTCGTCGCAATTGAAAGTAGATATCATATGGTCAAGGAGGAGCTTCATAACTGCATAGCAGTGTGACCACAAAGATTCCCTCATTCTATTTACAGTCCATAGCTGTAGAGGTCATTGTGGGGTTTTTTCGGTCAACAAAATTGCGATCATTCAATTTGTCATACATTTTTAGATGACAACTTTTGTTCTTGGCCCAATTGTTTGTGTTAATCGATATCTCTTTAAACCTTATGGTATCCGCTTTTCAATTTATTTCCATCCTATTTCATTGTAGATCATAACATAGCAATATATACCTTTTGGAAATCAGCCAAGTCATTGTTAGAGTCCCTTTAAAACCTTTGGCCCTTAATCTGGAACCAGTTGCACACCAATGGTTTTTTATAAATCAATTTAATCTCTATGAACAAGTTTTTTAGGGGGACTCCTGCATCACACACATTCAGGTCAGTTTTAATTCCAACATATTTGTTTCAGTTTCTATCTTTTTACTTGATCCCATGGTTGAGTAGATTATTATAATGCTTATGGACATGTAGACTTATAATAATTCAATAAAGACGAGCTTTTGGTCACATATGAATTGTTATCCCCCATTTTAGGGATAACTAAGGAGATTATGTCTCGAGGCCCACAAGTCCTAGACATGGAGTATCGAGAGCCAAATCGACTTGAGCATGGCCCTGGAGGGCCCATATTTTTTCTCTTTCAGTGCCTCCACTTTGTCCGTAGCATCAACATCCATCACCTCGACTTGGTCCCGTAGCATGAGATGGATTTTGCTCGGGTATCATGGTATGTGTCACTCTGATCCTCAAAACCTTTGAATATGTGCATTTAGTTCATTTTGTTTCTAACGGGTGCTTGGATCTTATACTTATCCAATTGACCATGTCTGGGGGAATGACATGATGCCCTAATAAGCTTGTACCCATAGGTTTTGAGTTGCCACTGGGGGATTTCTGAAAAGTCATTGTCCGCTCCCGTCATACTTACCACTTTCCATCTTACTTCCTGCTCATACATTCCATTACATTGGTCCGAGCATTGGGTTGGCCAATCATTTAAGGGTTGCACCTTGCTTTGTGGGAAGAAGGGGTTAAAGGCCCAGAAGGTAAAAACAACTGACAAAAGATAAAAGCCTAAAAATAAAACCTCGAGATGCTTCACCCAGGGATCCCCGAGAAAACAGTAAAACGCTTCTCAAGCAAGAAACAAGAGGGACCCATAAAAAAAAACAAAACAAGACCTAATCAGAGGATAGAGGGTCTCATCACGAGCTAGCCTATTAGGTCCATGGGCATCTAGCGGTATGACACTACTAGTAGTTGGTTACCACGCCAGCGTAGTGGCTCTTGGTGGCATAGCCAAGAGAAAGAGGATCTCATCACGAGCCAACCTTCTCATCTTTGTGAAAGTGCTTGTGGGTAACATTGCCACCACTAGTCACCACGCCAGGGCAGTGTCCTCTGATTAGCTTATTGAAAGAGAAAACAATAAAGAAATAAGAATAAAATACATGAATGGGCTTAGAGACATTTGCATCCAGGACATGTGCAACTCGCCTTCTACAAATGCACCCACATATAAGCCTTGCATTTCTCTGCTATCACTGCACCCCTTGTCAGGACATCCCTTATCCACCTCACCCATTAACATGACTTGGACTTGATCTCATTCGGAGACATCCCTTTTCCAATGGACACTAGCCCAATATGACGCTTTGCCACTTCCTTCAAACTTGCCTTGCAGATTTGTATAATGTTTTTGAACACTTGACTGGGTAAAAGGGGTTTTATGCACATGTTTGGTAAAATTGATGATTGAATGTGATTGACTGTGACTTATGAGCCCATGGAGGGCGTATCTGTTGATGTTCAGAATCATGCCCGACAGACAGATACCATATTGGACAGGTAGACATGGGGAGATAATTAGTTTGAACCTCCATGGGGCTGAAGAGTCCACCAGATGGATGTTGAGACCCCAGTAGGGGGCAGAGACATGACATAGGGGTTTGCACTGGAGAAGAGGAGGACGTTCCATAGAGGCACCCTTGCAGAGCTTCACCTAGGGGGGTTGTGCCCTCTCCACTGGAACGTTGGCCTTGGAAGGCCCATGATGTCACCCAGGATGCCCATGACGTCATCCAACATTATGGATGTTTTTGGGAGGCAGTTATGGCAGTTGTGGCACGTGTGGTAGCTTGGAGAGGCCCAAGGAGGGCTAACGTTTTACTCCAGGAGGCCAATGCTACCCTAAAAAGGGCTAACGTCTCCCTAGAAAGGGCATGACGTTTTTACTTTTGCTTGATTATGGTTTAATTTATGACATTTAATGTAAAACAATATTATTTGGTATTTAGGCCTTGTCGACCTTTTGGTGACCTAAATTTTATTAAGGTCACTTGGTATTGTATAAGTAGAGAGCTAAAACTCTCATTTTAGACATCATCTTTCACTCACACTTGTGTGAGGTCTGAAATTTACGCCCTCCTTTAGGGTTTTGGCTGAAATTTTGATGCGCACTTGTTGAAGGAGGCTTTTTCTTGGTGGAAGGTTTTACAACTAGGGTTTGGCTATATGAATGCTTGGTGAATGTAAGTAAATTTTTGAAATCCTTTTTTATTGAATGGTTATGGTATTTTTTACTTGCATTTTGTCATTATAATTTGCTGGATTAAACCCTAGGGGACAAACACATATTGGTGTTCTTGTTTCATGTCCCTACTAAGTTATGGTAAGAGCCATTTATTTTGCTGAAGGTTGATGTTAGAGCCTTGCCATAACAACACTCTACCTTTTACTCTTCAAGCTAGCCGTTTTTTTATCTTGTCATTGAGCCAAAGAAGGAGGAAAACACACTAAGGCCTAGGGTTTCTACACCTTTCTGAGCCGTTTTCCCCTAGGGTTTGATTGATGAAGCCTTGCTTTAGCAACACTTCATCATTAAAACTCTCTTGTCTTTAGCCCTAACATTTATTACTCAAGCTAGCTGTCTTAAATTACCTTTTAAGCTAGAGAAGGAGGAAGACACATTAAGGCCTAGGTTTACTACACCTTAGTGAGCTGTCTCCCCTAGGGTTTGATTGTTGAGGCCTTGCCTTAGCAACACTTCAACATTAAACCCTCTTGTTTTTAGCCCTATCACTATCATTTCGACCCTTCAACATTTGCAGCTATTTGACTCCATTTGCCCTAATAACTCATTGATCTAATGACCTATGTTTGAGTACTTTGATCATACACATCCAATACTTTGAACGATTACTAATCCTTCTAACCCTAGCTTAGACTAATGCTCACTAACCCTATTGCAGCTGCTATCTACTTGTGCTATACTTATACTTTGCAACATTTATCTTATCTTTAAAGCAATTGAATGATTGGTTCAAGCGTTGCTTCTAATGTTGGTATTGTTACATTGATGATAAATTGCCATTGCTTATTATGAAGCTTCTTTAACATTTATTGTGAAGTGATATATTGTAATCATTGCTATTGTACATCGTTGACTTGCTTCATCAATATTGTCTATCAATTGCTTTATATCAGAAGTCCTTGATTATATGAAGTACTAACCAAGCAAGTGATCTTGCCCATGTATATTTTTCTTGTTGCCTTGTTCTCGGGCAGGTACACTTCTGGTTATCTTTATCTTTATTGGCTATTAAGCCAGACTTTTTGATTAGTGGTGACTTGTGAGGGGGGAAACTTTACTTAGCCATAATCCTTTGCCTTCTCAAAACCCCAGGTCACCGGGGACGTCTCCCCTGGGCCTACTACCCTAAACAGAAAGAGCTATCCTATTAAGGTGACAATGGTACGATAGTCTTAGTATCGTCAGTTTCCTTTTCTTTCATCCATCCTTTACTCCAACTACAAACTATGCAATAACATTTTGGCGTCGTTGCCGGGGAACACTGAGTCAATTCTCCTCAAGACGACACTTTTTCGGTAAGCCTTTCCTCAAGACTTTTTATCTTACAAGCTTACCTAGCGACTCCACTAAGGGTGATTCCCTTATCTTTTTAATAATTTCAAGAAAATTATCTGGCGACTCCACAAATGACGACCCGTAGTGGGCATTGGTACATACCTCCTACAACTGTGGCCTCTACAAATCTTGTTACCCCCGTGAGTTCTCCCAAATGGTCTCACGAAGAACTCTTTGGCTCTTTGGATTTAACTAACACCCAAGGGGGATTACCTGATCTAACCAATAAGGTTGACTCCTGGATACATAGTTTTTAAGGAGAAAAGAGATTCTGTGGTAACTCTCATTGGACCAAGTTTTGTGAAGAGTTTCAGTTTCACCAATCCGAACAGGGACACCCTGATGTCTTTACAAGGCTCTTTGCAAGGCTCTTTGCAAGCTCACTCACCAGAAATGCTAGAGATTGGATTAACAGTCTCCCGAAAGGGAGCATCAAAACCCCTGAAGATCTTGAACAAACTTTTAAGAACAATTGGTGTGAAAAGGAAAGCATGGATTCCCTTTACTCTCAATTCCTCGAAGCTTGCACACAAACAGACGAAGACGTTAGAGAATTCAATGATAGGTTCAATACTCATTAACAAACTTGAGCCCAATTCCCCCCCCAAGAGCATTATTCTCCAACGTCACCTTACCTCTTTTGAAGGAACTTTACAACTCACCCTTAAGAATAGATTTCCTGCAAATTTAGAAGAAGCTCAAGACGTTGCTCGGCAAATTGAAAATAATCTTAAGTTTAGCAACCTGACCCATCAGGTCAACCTTTTGAACAATGATGACATCTGGGAAATAAATAAGGAAAGCATGGGGGGACTAGGACATGAACTCCTAGAGATTCCAGAGTTCGAAAACAATGCTTTCCATAGAAAATGGAGCACATGTTTCTCAAACATGAAAGATGCCTTAAATTTTCCAAGGCAACATGAACCATCCGAGGGTTTAAGTATGGCTACTCGTGAGAAACCTAATTTTGTAGATTCCATATTCACCTTGATCACGCCAAGTCAAACCTAAGAAAATCAAGACATGAGTGAGCCTGGGTTTGAATACTTTGCCCAAACAAATGAGGACTCAAGTATGAAGTCTGAAGAGCCTTAGGTATATACTAGCAATCAAACCCAACGTTTCCCAATACCTGGCAATGATAGCACCAACCTGAGCGCTAGTATGTCCTACATCTTGCAAAAAGTTAAAAGGATTCGTGAAATGTTGGAAATCCCTTCTCGGACAAAGCAAAACCCGGATGACCAACTATCGTTCGAAGGAACTTCTACACTATTACAAATTGGTTATTTTAAGCAAGATGAGCAAACACCCTTTTTAACAAGTGATCATGGACTTAGTGACTATAACTCAGTAGATCCGTTCTTGTTTCAAGGTTGGCCCACTCTTCCATTAACAGAAGAAGATATTATTAATTAAATAACATGGACTAAGGGAAAGGGTGACCAAAGCATTTCTAGCAACCACGAGAATATTGCACTAGGTGATAACGAGGTGTTACTTTTGCAAGAAACATGTATAAGGGATAGTGCTTTGATGGAACCCTGCCCCACTGTTTTGGAGCAAGAAAGAGATACAAATTGGGGTGATTGTCCCGATGATGCCTCTGACATCTCTGAAGATTGGGATGATTATTGTTCTTCACAAGGAGATGACCTTTTGATAAGGAAAGGAGTTGGTTTCGTCAAATGGGAAGAAAATGTTTTCAGGACTAACAAAGCCCATAACCAAATAAACAACGTAGGCCATGTTATAGAAGGCCCCCATATTTGCCTCAACATCACTCTCGAGGAACACCGAGAGGCATAAAAGAGGTAGCCAATAAGGCTAGAATGGAGATAATAAACAACTTGGACCAGGAATCAAAGGAGAAGTTGGGAAAGCGAGAATTTCAGGTGTATAGACAAAAGAAGCTAAACCAACCTATCCTTACCATTACTGCAATAACTCAAACAAAGCCTTCAACTTTGAACATTCTTCCTCCTAAAACACCCAAAACTGAAAGGGTTGACTTGAACTTTGACTTCGAAGGGGCACTATCCAAGATGCACGTAACCATCCCTCTAAGAGAAGTCATTAAGGTGCCATCTGTTAAAGAAAGATTTGATAGTTTCTTCAAAGGATTAGATGGACCTATGGACCCCCCTATTATGTTACAAGCTGATCACTTTAGGGTCCAGTATGATGAACACCCACCCTTTTTCATGAACTTGCTAATGAATAATAAGAGCCTCAACAATTGCATGTTGGATTCACGGGCTGACGCTAACATGATGTCTCTCAAGGTCATGCAACAATTGGGCCTAAGAGTCACACGACCTGACAAAAATGTGTGTGGTTTTGAGTCTAGAGCCATACCCACACATGGGGTAATTGAAAATGTGAAAGTATGCCCTAAAGAATACCCTGAGAGAATAATCCACATTAACATAGTGGTAGTAGACGTCCTGGATGTGTGGGGGATGTTGTTGTCTAGGAAATTTGCTTCAATGCTGGGTGTTACCCTTGAGATGGACCTCACTTATGTGAATATACCTTTGAACAATGGAACAATAGGTCGTCTCCCAAATGTGCCAATGACCAAAACCCATGTGCAAGAAACTGGTAATTCCATCACATATGACAAAGCACATGAGCAAATCATGGAAAGTCTTCCTGAATTTTCTCCCCAGGATATGCCCTTTGCAAAAGAGGAAGCGTTTGATCGGATACAATGGCCCACAAGAGAAGAATACCAACAGATCCTAGACAAGTATGAAAACAAAGAAGTTGGGGTTGTAAAATTACTAAAGAAGGGAGAAAGAAATACACTGATTCGGCCTTCCCGACAGGAAGTCTTTACAACAAAATCCCACCCTCCTTCCTCTGCACAATACACCAGGGTTGTTCAGGGAATAACCAAATTCAAAATCAGAGAGTACATGGAGGGGGACGCAGTATGGATGTGGGATACCAACAAAGGGAAGCCTACTAATGTCAAAGGAAGTACTCAGTTTTGGCTTGAACCTTTCAGAGTTGGAGCAAAGTTAGTTAATGACTCTTATTACCTATCTACATTGGAAGGATGAAGGTGCCCGTTACTCGTCAACGAACACCTCCTCAAACACCACCAAGGTGGGGGGACTTGACTTCACAGGTAAGTGCAGGTAAGTAGGTAGACATTTACATTCATTGTATATACCATTTGCATTTCATACTAAAGTAGTTTGCTTTCACACTTGTACATATGTTTGCTTTCAATTATATATATATGAGTTGGGGGTGATATCACCACCCCAAATGATTACTGATAGTTTCTATTGAGATCGAGCAGGTTACAGGTTATGCCAGAAATGTTGAGGTTCTCATGCACTCTACGGTGAACACATGTCCTCAAGTTGGAGCCAGATGTTATCCCCCATTTTAGGGATAACTAAGGAGATTATGTCTTGAGGCCCATAGGTCCTAGACATGGAGTATCGAGAGCCAAATCGACTTGAGCATGGCCTTGGAGGGCCCATCTTTTCTCCCTTTCAGTGCCTCCACTTTGTCAGCAACAACAACATCCATCACCTCGGCTTGGTCCTGTAGCAGAGATGGATCTTGCTCCATGAAGTAATGAGTCCGGGTATCATGGTATGTGTCATTCCGATCCTCAAAACCTTTGAATATGTGCATTTAGTTCTTTTTGTTTCTAATGGGTGCTTGGATCTTATACTTTTCCACTTGACCATGTCTAGGGGGAATGACAAGATGCCCTAGTAAGCTTGTACCCATAGGTTTTGAGTTGCCACTGGGGGGATTTTTGAAAAGTCATCGTCCGCTCCCGTCATACTTACCACTTTCCATCTTACTTCCCGCTCATCCATCCCATTACATTGGCCCGGACATTGGGTTGGCCAATCATTTAAGGGTTGCACCTTGCCTTGTGGGAAGAAGGGGCTAAAGGCCCAGAAGGTAAAAACAACTGGCAAAAGATAAAAGCCTAAAAATAAAACCTCGAGATGCTTCGCCCATGGATCCTCGAGAAAGCAGTAAAAAGCTTCTCAAGCAAGAAACAAGAGGGACCCATAAAAAAAAAACAAAACAAGACCTAGTCAGAGGATAGGGGGTCTCATCACGAGCCAACCTATTAGGTCCATGGGCATCTAGCGGTATGAAACTACTAGCAGCTGGTTACCATGCCAGGGTAGTGGCTCTTAGTGGCATAGCAAAGAGAAAGAGGGTCTCATCACGAGCCAACCTTCTCATTTTCGTGAAAGTGCTTGTGGGTAACATTGCCACCACTGGTCACCACGCCAGGGCAGTGTCCCCTGATTAGCTTCTTGAAAGAGAAAGCAATAAAGAAATAAGAATAAAAGACATGAATGGGCTTGGAAACATTTGCATCTAGGACATGTGCAGCTCGCCTTCTACAAAGGCATCCACAGATAAGCCTTGCATTTCTCTGCTATCACTGCACCCCTTGTCAGGACATCCCTTATCCACCTCACCCATTAACATGACTTGGACTTGATCTCATCTGGAGACATCCCATTTCCAATGGACACTAGTCCAATAGGACGCCTTGCCACTTCCTCCAAACTTGCCTTGCAGATTTGTATAATGTCTTTGAACACTTGACTGAGTAAAAGGGGTTTTATGCACATGTTTGATAAAATTGATGATTGGATGTGATTGACTGTGACTTATGAGCCCATGGAGGGCGTATCTGTTGATGTGCAGAATCATGCCCGACAGATAGATACCATATTGGACAGGTACACATGGGGAGATGATTAGTTCGAACCTCCATGGGGCTGAAGAGCCCACCAGATGGATGCTGAGACCCCAGTAGGGGGCAGAGACAGGACATAAGGGTTTGCACCGAAGAAGAGGAGGACGTTCCACAGAGGCACCATGGCAGAGCCTCACCTTGTGCCCTCTCCACTGGAACGTTGGCCTTGAAAGGCCCATGATGTCACCCATGATGCCCATGACGTCATCTAACATTATGGATGTTTTTGGGAGGCAGTTATGGCAGTTGTGGCAACTTGGAGAGGCCCAAGGAGGGCTAACGTTTTGCTCCAGGAGGCCAATGCTTCCCTAAAAAGGGCTAACGTCACCCTAGAAAGGGCATGACGTCTTTACTTTTTCTTGATTAGGGTTTAATTTATGACATTTAATGTAAAACATTATTATTTGGTATTTTGGCCTTGTCGGCCTTTTGGTGACCTAAATTTTATTAAGGTCACTTGGTATTGTATAAGTAGAGAGCTAAAACTCTCATTTTAGACATCATCTTTCACTCACACTTGTGTGAGGTCTGAAATTTGTACCCTCCTTTAGGGTTTTGGCTGAAATTTTGATGCGCACTTGTTGAAGGAGGCTTTTTCTTGGCTATTTTTGCATTTTCTTGGTGGAAGGTTTTACAACTAGGGTTTGGCTATATGAATGCTTGGTGAATGTAAGTGAATTTTTGAAATTCTTCTTTATTGAATGGTTATGGTAATTTTTACTTGCATTTTGTTATTATAACTTGCTGGATTAAACCCTAGGTGACAAACACATGTTGGTGTTCTTGTTTCATGTCCCTACTAAGTTATGCTAAGAGCCATTTATTTTGTTGAAGATTGATGTTAGAGCCTTGCCATAACAACACTCTACCTTTTACTCTTCAAGCTAGACGTTTTTTATCTTGTCATTGAGCTAAAGAAAGAGAAAAATGCACTAAGGTCTAGGGTTTCTACACCTTAGTGAGCTGTTTTCCCCTAGGGTTTGATTGATGAAGCCTTGCCTTAGCAACATTTCATCATTAAAACTCTCTTGTCTTTAGCCCTAGCATTTATTACTCAATCTATCCGTCTTAAATTACCTTTTGAGCTAGAGAAGGAGGAAGACACACTAAGGCTTAGGTTTACTACACCTTAGTGAACCATCTCCCCTAGGGGTTGATTGTTGAGGCCTTGCCTTAGCAACACTTCAACATTAAACCCTTTTGTCTTTATCCCTATCACTATCATTTCAGCCCTTTAACATTTGCAACTATTTGACTCCATTTACCCTAATAACTCACTGATCTAATGACCTTCTATGTTTGAGTACTTTGATCATACATACATCTAATACTTTGAGAAATTACTAATTCTTCTAACCCTAGCTTAGACTAACACTCACTAACCCTATTGCTGTTGCTATCTACTTGTGCTATACTTATACTTTGCAACATTTATCTTATCTTTAAAGCAATTGAATGACTGGATGAAGCGTTGCTTCTAATGTTGGTATTGTTACATTGATGATAAATTGCCATTGCTTATTATGAAGCTTCGTTAACATTTATTGTGAAGTGATATATTGTAATCGTTGCTATTGTACATCGTTGACTTGCTTCATCAATATTGTCTATCAATTGCTTTATATTAGAAGTCCTTGATTATATGAAGTACTAACCAAGCAAGTGATCTTGCGCATGTATATTTTTCTTGTTGCCTTGTTCTCGGGCAGGTACACTTCTGGTTATCTTTATCTTTATTGGCTATTAAGCCAGACTTTCTGATCAGTGGTGACTTGTGAGGGGAGAAACTTTACTTAACCATAATCCTTTGCCTTCTCAAAACCCCAAGTCACCGGGGACGTCTCCCCTGGGCCTACTACCCTAAATAAAAAGAGCTATCCTATTGAGGTGACAGTGGTAGGATAGTCTCAGTTTCGCCAGTTTGCCTTTCTTTCATCCATCCTTTACTCCAACTACAAACTGTGCGATAACAAGAATCTTTATTGGCAGGGTGTTATAATGTTGAGGATAAAGTTTGTTCACAGTATGCTTGAAGCTTTTTGGGTTCTATTGCTTACCTCTTGGCCATATGCAGATAGGGGGCAGTGGCCTGCAAACACTATTTTTCATAATGCTGGTGTATGACGTACATCCCAGTGGTAACACGTCAAAGTTGTGCAGGTATAGTGACAATGTGATGTACAACTCTTGTCAGTGAGATCTGTATACATCTGATGAAACTGCATGCTACTTAGGCGTACTATGAACTATATTTATTCTCATTACTAGCTTAACCTCCTTAATTGAGTTAGAATTTTGACTAACTTTAGATTTAGTCTCATTTGAAGGTCTTTTCTAATTTCTAGTGTAGTTTAGCCATACATGTGTGTCATTTGGTTTTTAGGGCCTCCATGGAATTTAGAGGTTCTTGAACACAAAATGCTTTCTGTCTAGTGTGCATTCACAAAGATAATTACTATTTTTTCTCGTTTCAGACTATGTTTCATAGCCAACTATGTGTCATGGGACGTGACATTGTGGTTTTTGTTAGACTTCTAGTCATGGTTAAAATCATTGTTTGGGTTTTGATTTTGACGTGGTGAACTTAGGGCTTAAACATATCTTTTATGCTCCTTAGGCACTCATGGTGGCTTGGCTTAGGAGGTTTGTGTTGACTGTTTACCAAATTTCATTTATTGCAATACTCCATCTCATAAGTTCACTTAGTGGCCTTGGTGACTTGGGGCACTACAAATACCTCCCGCAAGGGTTGGAGCTAGGGATTAAACAATAAACGACTATTAGCTTTCTCATGCGTGTCTTGAAGAAAGGGTAGGCCCTACACATACAAATGTTTACTCATCGCTTGAATGAGGCTTAAATGTAATTCAATGCTTATTAGATACCCACGTTCTCACTTAAGTCTGCCACTCTTTACAAATTTTCCATTGCCATTATTCACTTGTTCATCCCAAGCTAATATTTGAGTATGAATCCAATCAATAGAAGAAAGCCCCTATGAATCCCTTCATGTGCTTAGCTAGCTTGTCTCCAAACAATTGTGAAATTAAGTTTCTTGATGATGAAGACCACATAGAGGCTCAATATGATTTCTAAACAAGGTGCCTTTTTCAAGCAACACAATTTTCAAATTGCTTTATAAGAAAAGCATCAACTATCAATTTCAAACTAAACTCACACTACTTATGTCCTATGTTGTGTTGCTTCTTTAAGAACAGTTAAATCTGCCTGTACAACTTGGGTGTTTACACTTAGGCTTATGGTTTGCAACCATACATTAATGATTACCTTGAGTAGGTAACTCCTCATCACTATAAAAAAACAACCTTACATTTAATATGATGGGGACAACACTATAATAATAATAATAATCTATTTTTAAGGTCTCAGTCAAGTCAGACACCAAATTGGTGTATGAGACCCCCTCCGCCCAATGATTTTGACTGGTAAAGTCTACAGAGGTATACATACCCTAGCCCCCTTTGGATTTGAACTTGTGAATGAAGGGGAAAAGAAGAACACATCATGTAAAATAATATCTTTAGTGATGTTTAGGGATGCCCACCCACTGTTTGATGACATGTCATGAAAAAACGTTTGGTTCTTGCACATTAGGAGGCACCAAATCTCCATGAAAACCTTTTTTAGGAAACCATCACCCAGGAGGTGGAGAGCTAAGAGATAATTGATAACATGAAGAGAAAAATATAGGCCAAGGAAACGATCTTTCTTAATCAATAGAGTTTGATATTCTTAGGCAATCAACTCGACAATAGTAGCACCCTTGTTGATTGTAACAATTAGAGGAACTAACCCTTTTCTTGGTACTTTCTCTGCATGGAGGGGTTCTAAGTAGAAGAGTGAATTCCTCCTTGAAGGCTCCACATGCTACCCCCTTTGGGTGGAGAGGAGAGGGAAAACCTTCAAGTTCTTTTCCCTTCAAAACCGCTGTTTAAAATAGAGACACCTTCCCTTTGGTTCCCATGAATTCTCAAACATGAGTCTTCATTGTGAAGAAATCAAAAGAGAATTTGGTGTTATATATGCAATAGGTAAATATTAATGAGCTCATCACCAATTATCAAGACCATGCCTTGACTTGCAAATTGAATGCATTGCGGTCCTCATCAACAATTCTTCATGAATGGATTAATTCCATTCAAACCGAAACATATTAAACTTTTTTTTTTATGAATTAAATATTCCTTTGGCTGTTAAAATAAATAGTTAATACAAGTCTTTAATACAAAAAAGTAGGACAGTTAAATAACCACGTTTTTTGTTGAGATTTCATATGCCAAAGCTTATTTAGTCAACCATTGATGATTGACTTTGTTCAAAGCCACTTATATTCAAGTGTTGGCTTGTACTTAGAGAAATTTGTAGCTTTCCACCATTTCCAATCTCTCCATCATGTTTGAGGCGATGGAAGGCCTAGATTAATCATAAGCTCAACAAGATTGAGCTCTTAAATACGTTCCACAATAAATTTATCCATGTTGGCTAGGACAAATTTCCACTTAATCTTTGACCCAAGGAAGCCAATTGCGCAATAGGTTGTCAAACAAATTGTTAGCCATGCAAATGCATTTCTTGAAGAGCCTCAAGGTTGAGAACCTACGACTTGAATAGGAGTGATGAAAAGGGTTTGGAGAGAGACTCCCTACCAAGATCGCTTTCCAAGTGGCCAACCTTGGTTGAT
This sequence comes from Picea engelmannii, assembly GCA_009831015.1. NCBI lineage: Eukaryota > Viridiplantae > Streptophyta > Pinopsida > Pinales > Pinaceae > Picea > Picea engelmannii. The sequence goes on along the minus strand of ML778558.1, from coordinate 1,020,104 downwards.
CCGATGCTTGAGGAGGACCTTCCATGGCTTATTCCCTTGAACAACTAGGATCACCCATTTAGCACAAAGGGATTTTGATTAGAGGTAGGCTTTAATGATGCCCAAATCACCAAACTCCTGAGGAGTAAAACAAAATTCCCAATTAACTCTATGGATCCCCTCGCTTTTATTATTTTTGGCCCACAAAGGCGTGTACAAATATTATGGCATTGGTGGTATTGTTAGTGGTGTATGGCTAAAAATTCTTGAGAGCCTTTTGACAATCTCATGTGAGTTGCATTAGAAGGGACACAACATGAATTGTAGTAGTCATTCATCATAGCTAGAACCTTTGTGCATATTTGAAATTTTGTACCCAGGCCTAAGGAATTTATCATTGGTCTATTTTCTTCTCCGCCCTGTGAACCAACACCTCCCAGCATTCCCTAGGAGATGCTTGGAAGGAAATGAAATTCCCAAAAACTTGAAAATCTAGCCACATGGAAGAGTGACTAGAGAAGTGAGGCCAACTAGTTAAGGATAGGCTACTAGCTCTACCTCTAACACTAAGTTTTAACCGACTAGATATTTAAGCTACAAGCCACACCAAAGGTATCCAATCATTCCATAGTGTTAACCTTGTTAGGGTATAAGGCTTACTATGTAATAAAGTCACTTTATGACTTTAGGATATGTTAATGTTTACCTTTCATGTAAAGCGGTCTATTCTACATTCATAAGTGGAAATGATTTTCTTAGTGAACAATGATATATAAGGAGGTAAACTCCATTGTAATAAATGCACTAGTTATTCATTGATAATATCATATTGTGTTATTGTCAGTATCTTCCTTTTTTTATGACTAGGGGAATCGGCAACGACGACAATATCGTACTTGCGTGACACGGGGTCGAATCTTGCAGGTTACCTTATAACTCCTAGGGAGAGTCACACATCCCACAAGCACGCCTCCGGATAAATCAAGGTTTGAACTCGTGACTTGTGTAACAACACGAACACCTTAACAGTACGTTCGCTGGCCACTAGATCAAACCCCTGTGAGCATCTTCCTTTGAGCTTAGTTACCTATCTAGTTTTTTCTCCTTTAGTGATCTAGCTCATTTCGTAATATGGTGTCAAAGGAAGGAAGAATCTGGGACTTTGAAACCATATCAAGAGTTCCAGGCCTTTGAAAGACACGGTTTCCACTCTTGCGAATTCAATAATCTAAGAGCCACATAGAGCCATATCAAGAGTCTCGGGCCATTAAAAGCCAAGGTCTCCACTCTTGTCACTTCCATAGTTTGAGACCCACAAAGTTTATGGGAGTGTGAAGACCTAGGGATTGTTGTTGTGCATTCTAGTCGAAATGTAGCCGTTCACCAACATAATTTATAATTAGTAGAATTGCATCATATAGGTCTTGAAAAATCATCCAAGGTAATTTGGGATATTCTAAATAAGATATTTGGAGCACAAGCAATGAATGCAAAGTTTTCTCTGAAGCTACAATTACTTAGTTTTAAGATGTTGGCTGGAGTCACTATGTCTAACCACATAAACAATCTAAGATTTATTCTTAGATAACTAGCGGAATGCCAAGGTTGTGGTAAATGAAGAGGATGCTAAAGCCATTCTGTTAAACACTTTTTCGTTTAAATACAACAATGTTATTTTTAGTCTTAAGTTAGTTGCTTCTCTCATACTCTAGAAGATGTGATTACTACTCTCTTAGCTAAATAAAAGAGAGCCATTGCAGGGGATACAAAAGGTGATACTCAACCTAATATGACATTATCCTCAAAAAACAATTGTAGCAGATCAATTAAAGACAAAGGGGAGATGGAATGTTACTATTGCAATAAAATGGGTCATAAAGCTTAGAATATTATATTTTGAGCCAATGACTTTCTCAAGGAAAAAGTCAAATATAGACTACATGTAGCTAATGCAACCATTGTTGAAGATCCATTGCATGTTGACAATGGTGATGATCTTATTGAAGAAAAGGTGTTTTACGCATTTTAAGAAGTTTTCACTTTAAAGACATGAAGGGATATACTGTAGATACAACTCAAAATCGTCGGTTGCCTAGATAGTTCGAGAGTTTATGAATATTAGGAATTATACCCTTATGAGGGTGAGGAGACAACTTGATGGAGCACTGTGGATGTAGCTCAACATGGACGGTTGTCCAATAATTTTGGAGATTCATAATTTGGGAGTTTGGGGAGTTGTAATCCGAGAACTCGAGAATTCAGCTCGAGAGCTATCCCTTTCCGATGGTTACAAGGCAACTTGATGGAGCTCTACCTGGTCCAAGAATTGTTTTAGCAAAGAAGAAGCTTCCGAAGAATTCTTGGTTCTGATGTTTTAGTTTCCACTCAATGTGTTTTATCTCTAGTTAGTATGTTTTTCTTTTAGTATTGTAAGCTTTAAGACGAGGTGTTAGGATATAAGGCCTATTATGTAATAAAGTCACTTTATGACTTTATGATATGTTAATGTTTACTTTTTGTGTAAAGAGGTATATACCACATTCATAAGTAGACATGATTTGCTTAGTGAACAATGATATATAAGGAGGTAAACTCCATTGTAATAAATGCACTAGTTATTCATTGATAATATCATATTGTTTTATTGTGAGTATCTTCCTTTGAGCTTAGTTATGTGACCCAACCCTATCTAGGTTTTTTCATTTAGTGGTCTAGGTCATTTTTTCACTAAACCCAAGAAGTTTGCTCTTCCTAGATTATCAGGTAAGAGTCATTAATAGAAAATCCATTAACCAATTTCCCTACTTTATGTTAAAGGGGGGGAATTCCTTTAATCATTTCCATATTAACCTTTACACACAACTGATACCCTAGGGCTTCAACGACTAGAACAAACAACACTAGGGATAGATGGTAGTGATCTAGATTGGATCGTTATATTAATTGTCATCTATTTCAATTCTTTAAGAGTGGAAAAGATTGGAGGAATCAATTTGCAGAGTCATTTTAATGGCAGATCCCAGTTTGGAAAATTGGGCTTTGAAACCTTCCAGATCCATTTTGAGGCATCAAACGATACATTTTGGGGTCAAAAATTTCTTAGCTTTATTTGAGACTCCTTGACGCTATTCTAAATATTGAGACCTTTCCAACGGTGCAAAAATCACGTCATTTGGAGCTCATATGCAAAAAATATGCCTCTCGTAAGTTGACCTACCATGGTGAGTGGATGCCACATCAACCCCCATTACTCACACATAATGGGCTAGCCACATATGGAATTTCGAGAAGATTCTAGAAGGTCCAAAACCTTATCATAATTGAGGGTTGAGGAAGTAAAAAACTGTCCCCTAGATGGCTATCATACGATGTTAAATACCGAGCCACTAGGAGGAGAAGGGGTTCCATTCTTTAGCATTATATTTGTTCCATAATTGGCAAGAGAACCTAGGAGTGGTGTTTTGAGAGCATAACAAAGGAGAGAGAATATGTAGCATCTGTTGGGTATGTGTTATATTCTTTGCATGTGTGTGTGTGTGGGTGCGTCAGATACGACGACTGCGTCTGAC
>ML778558.1:988779-1016360 GCA_009831015.1 Picea engelmannii | reverse complement strand
CTACAAGGTCAAAGGAAACTCCATAGAGAGTGCCTCTTTATTTGTACTTACATTTGAAGAAAAGAACGTAGAGTGGCTTCACCTTCTAGATGGGTTTTCTCCCATATTGGGTTTCCGAGATTATATCTTGTGTTTATTTGTGGATGGTGTGTGAGTATTTATTTATGTTCTCTATTTTTCACATTTCATCTATTTCATACATTTTAAGCAGAAAACCAGTGGTTAAAGAATCTAAGATCTAAAGGAAATTAACCTTCACAGTAACGATTTCATTATTTTATTAGATCTTTTGTGAGGAACTGTCCAATGGAATATCTATGAAAATTTACATATCATGTAGGTTTTCCCAATTGATGGAAAGAGATCAATCTCTTTAGATTTTCTTATGTTGATTGAGAGCCATGCTAAAGCATCCACAAAAATGGTTTCAATATTTCCACTAAAGGTAGGACCAAACTCTAGATCTTTGAGCATCACTTGAATGAAGGACCACTCTACTCGATCATAAGATTTCTCCAAGTATATTTTAATAAATAAGGTGTCATGGCTAGAAAAATAGATGCATTTCATGCCTTCCTAGATTTCTATGACATTATCTGGAATATAACACCCAAGAATAAACCCTGTATGTTCGTTACAAACAACATTTGGAAGGACATACTTGATAACCAAGGCCGACACCTTGCCCAACATTTTACAAGACAAGTTTAGCGAGATTATGAGATTCCAACTGGTAATTGACTTAAGGTATCCTACCTTAGGGATGAAATTGATGATGATTGATTCTAGATCTTATAGATTGGTTACATAGATCCTCTTTATAAACTTTGAGAAGGTTCAAGCTGATTGGAACTCTTAGGTGGTCTAAAGCACAAGAAAACCCATTGAGCCCATATGCCTTATCGTTGGTGATTTCTTGGAGAGTTGCTCCAAATCTCACCGAGGGAGATAACTTGTTCTTATGCTCTCCCATGTTCTTCATAAACTTTGCACAAGACCAAATCTAAACACTTATGTGTGGCCTTGATTCTATCCTCCATGAGGCCCTACATTTGAAAGACCATTTTGTAATGCTCAAGAAGTTCCTTTTCAACATTTTCTTGATTAGTGGTACGACTAAGAGTTGTTTTAAGGGTAATTGGCCAATGCAACCTCACTCATCATTGAGATCCTTTGTCTTGGTGGGACCCCTCCACCCAAAGAAAATGGTGCAACTTCTCTATGTAGGTTTGTTTTTCTTCTCGATAAGGGGCCCATCGCATGCCGTACAAGACTTTCTCTAGTTCAACAAACATTGCTTTGTTCTGGTCCTGATGGATTTTCGCAATCAATTTGTCATATCCTCTCAGAAAGGCAATGCTGTTGGAAATGACATATTCCCACTAGAGAATCTAACCATTCTTTCAATGAGGGTGATGGATGAGATTTGACATAGTTGCGATGCAGGCTAAACAACGCGAACTTTGAAGGTAATAACAATTTAATATATATATGTTCATGGCTTGTGCATCTTTTGGGCTCCCTAAGAGATTGAAAACCATATTTGTTGGTGGTTCGAGAGAGTGGCCATGCTATGAACATGTAGTGTTCCTTACCCTTGAAAATTGAAACACAACCAAGCATACAAAGAATATAATTGTAGATTAACCATAAACAAGAGACAATAAGATGAAATCTGTAAACATACCCTTGTATATTGATAATGTGAAGAAGAATAAAATGTTCAATTGCTTCTAAAGTTGGGGTGACATTTCACTGAGCAGATCTCCAAATATAGAATGCAAGACAAACATTCCATAGTATCCTCTCTTTAAATAAATTTTCCATAGAAAAACCCTTACTACTCATGGTCCCTTCACTAATGGGTACCAACTACCTAGCAGGCCTTATAAAGTGGACCCTTTTACATGAAATAACTATCCACCATTATTCAATGAGCCTTATTCAAAGAGGATGGATGCAAACAACAATTAAGTAACTCCTAGGTAGCCTAAAGTAGGGAGGTTAGGGTAGGACGCTAACATGCCCTCCCCCTTCAAAAGCAACATTGTCCTCAAGGCTTAAGATGAGGAAATTGTTGCAGAATCGTGTCTAGTTCCCCTGTGGCATCTTCAAGTGGTGTATCTTTCCACTAGATCAATAATTCACTGAACATGTGTTGGCACAATTGACACTCTCTGGTATCCAACACTACTTCCTGTTGAAGCCAAATGGAGCCTTCTTCATCAAGTTCAGGTAAGCTGGTTTGCACCTTGCACTTCAATTACACAACCTTCTTTAGATAGGACACATGAAATACTAAATGAATCTTGGAGTGCATTGGAAGAGCTAGTTTGTAGGCCATTCTTTCAATGCATTGGATGATTTCATACAGTCTATAGAACTTGGGTGCTAATTTATGAGGTGTTTTTTCTTTGAATGATGTTTGTTTATAAGGTTGAAGGCGAAGAAACACATAATTTCCTATTGTAAAAGAACGTTCAGAGCGATGCTAGTTTTTTTTTCCTCAAAAAAAAATCGTACTTTCTATTAAGATAATAAGTTGTACATTCAAAATGCATATTCACGCAAGCTGGATTTGGTCATCCGACTAAAACACCAATTGAAATTCACTAAGTTTTCCTAGAAATGAGTTCAAAATGTATCATAAGTACATCAATATCAATATATGTGCGCCCAATACAAAGGAGAAAAAGAGCTAAAAAAACGAGTCCTCGACTTGAGCGATCAAAGAGCCATCCAAAAATCCTTCTAAGACGAGTTCATTGGTAGAAAATTAGAGCGCCTCTTTTGAGAGGCAGTCGGCCTCCAAATTTAATTCCCTTTAGATATGAGAGAAATGATTATAATTGAAATATCTGGAAATGAAGTGTAGCTTCTTCTGTCCTAACGGTAGTAGATCCAAATGATGTAGCTATGTTGAATTGTTCATCCATCCAATGCATAATTTAGAGTCACCATAAATATGGCAATCAATGGTGAAGCTAGCTTTAGAAGAGCAAGGAGAGCAGAGAACTCTCCAAATTATTGGTCCCTGATCCAATGTTATCTCACCTTAGAAAGCAATGTGTTGGGGTTATATACAAGGAGAAACTGAGACCACATGTCTTTTCCGCGCCTTGACAAGCCCCATCAAAGAACACCCAGGGCTTGGATTTAACGATGCACAAAGGAATGAGCATTCTGGTAGATTTAGTGGATGGGGAAGACTTATAATATTGAAATAGTGCAATAACTTGTTGTGAGACTTTAATGATTGGGATTTTTTTTTTTTCGAACAAGCGCTCATTATGAGCCAACCACAATCCCCAAAAGACTAATAATGGAAACACTTTCCAAGCAATTATCATTGTATTCGAGATTTGTTTTTAAACAACTAGATATGCTATCCTTTTCCCAGAACATCAAAACACCTTTGTGCTTCTCCATTTCTATCCAGACTTGTTTTTCAAAGTCACAATGAAGGAAGAGGTGATAATTCATTTCCTCCACCTGGAAACAAAGACGGCATATTCTCGGACCACGGTGTCCAATTTTTTGTAGCCAATCTCAGGTTAGAGCTCTGCCTTTGAGAAACAACCAAAAAAAAGGATGGCCTTTGGGGGTCCTTTGATTTTCCAGATCTGGCTATACCACCATGAAGGATTGTCTTCATCAGAAACCATCAATGAGGAGTAGCCGAGCTTGGTAGTGTATGACTCAATAGACGAAGGATAAGAGCAAGCTAATTCATCTTTATTCTCTGATAGATGAATGTGATATTTCTGGAGAGTTGTGTAGTTTAACCAGTCAGATGTCATCTAGTTCCAAATCTGTGGAAGAGAGCCACACTTGCGACCAAATAGACTACGCTTCCCTATTAGCCAATTTGTTCAACGTGTATAAACCTTTCAGTTTGAGAACCTGAATATGATCTTCCTCCAAGAATAATCTACCATCTCAACCAACGATAGCATCAGAACCAATCCTCAACTGTACACCATTGCCAACCATCCGAGCTAGGAATTTGCCAATTACTAGGGAGGCTTGAGAGAAAGCCCTCCACTGTGATAATCTGGTCGAAAGATGCTTGTTCCTAAGGTGAATCCAATCCACAACTGTGAGCGCAACAATATATTTAGTGATTAGAATATTTTTCCAGAGACTCTCTTGGGTGAGGAATACCCATAAAGATTTGGAAGCAAGGGCCTGCCCAAATTTCACTCCATCCTTTAGACCCCAACCACCGCACTATTTGGGATTTGTAAGACATTTCCAGCTTACCAGATGAATTCCCTTATAATCCATACTACTTTTCTAGAGGTAATTGAAGTAATATTTTCTAATCCAGGTAGGGATTCCTTTAGTAATATGGGCCACGAGGTGCCAATAAACAAGGATCACTTCCAAAACTGATTTAATGAGGATGAGGTGACCTCCCTTGGAGATCCAATGATTGCACCGTAAGTTCACCTTACGCTCCACCTTAGACACTAACCAAGATCAGTATGAAATGCCATATTTATTGGGCTTAATGTCATATCCCCAGTATTTGATGCCATCTCTTATCTCCTTTTTCTCAAATGGAAAATAGTTGGAGAATATAGCTCTATGTTCTTCGCTACCAGTAGGTAGATAGATGGCAAAATTCCTTTCATTAATACATCGTCTAGAAATGGTAAATGAGTGAGTCTAGTTGAAGCCCCAAATGTGATTCCATGAAAGGGACGAGTTCTTCGAGCTTCTAACAAGGCCTAAATTAGAACTTACATCACCAAAATAAAAATATAGGGGGTTGTCAGGCCTAAATTAGAACTTACATTACCAAAATAAAAATATAGGGGGATGATGGACAACCCCATCTGTGTCCCCTCTCAAGAATGGAGAGCCAACACCATTATTTAAAAGTGCAAAGGAGGCTGAAGTGACACCTTCCATAATCCATTTGACAACCTGTAAATCAAAACCAATATGTAGCAGTAGTAATCTAAGATAACCAGGAGATTCTATCCAAATCTTTTGATAGATCAATCTTGAAGACATACACATCATTATTTAGTGTTTTGATAGTATGAAGTCCTTCCTGCACTGCTATGATGGCTTCATGTATTAACCGACCTTGGAGGAAGCCAAATTGATCTTGGGAAATGTAGTTGAAGAGCATAGGCTTAAGTCACAAAGCGATGATTTTAGAATGGATTTTATAGAGACTGTTGCATAGAGTAATGGGTCAAAAGTCTTTGAAAGTGGAGGATAGATCTGATTTAGAATCAAAGCTAAAAAGGTAGTGTTTATAGATTGTTTTATTTTCCCCTCCGTTCTGATTGCTTCCATTACACTGAGTAGATCCTTCCCCACAAGCTCAACAAAATCCCGATAGAAGTCTATAGTCTAACTGTCAAGGCTATGACTTTTTACCTTTTTGAAGGATTCTAAGACACCGCATAGCTCTTCTTTACATATACCTATAAAGAATTCTCTGTTGTCATCTCGTTCTATCATCTTCGGAAAAAGTATTAAAAGATGAAACATATCCTCAATGGATTCATTCTCTTTCTCAACAAATAGACCTTTTAAATGCTTCACCCCCAACTCTACAAGCTCCGAGAATCCCTTTTTCTTGATTCCATGCAAATCCTCCAGTTCCGAGATAGTATTGCATTTTTTTCTATGATTTGAAAACTTTTGGAAGTATTTGGTATTATGGTCACCCACTTCTAGCCAGAGGGCACAAATCTTGAGGTGCCATGCCTGTTCCTTTCCAATTAAAATGGAGTGACAGTTGGATTCAAAATTTGCAATGATCCATTACCTCTGTTGCCACGGATGAGTTTCCGATTGCTTGGTCATACACATTCTCCAGACCTTTTTCAATAAGTTTTAAGTCATTTACAAGAGCTTGTCTGCATTTTTTTATCCCATACCGACACTACCTTTTTCAATTTCTGTAAATTCTCCACAAAATGATGACTGAATGACATGACCCTATTCATTGGAAATTGGATCCACGTAGAGAATATGAGTTGCTTAAAGTCGTCAATGTTTTCCCATTTGGAATTACACTTGAAAGGCGATCTCCGCTTGCCTTCATATTTGTCGAGTTCTAAAAATATGGGCCGATGATCAGAGCAGTGGATCAGAGCCTACCCATTAATGATAATTGTGAATGGTCTGAAGAAAATATTCCTTGAATAGAAAGCGATCAATCCGTTTGTGTATAGCATAATCCCCACTCCAGTTTTTGTACCGGGTGGGTCTCAAAACCACAGGTTCCACATCCACAAGATTGCAAGCTTCAATTTTCTCAAAAAAGTAATTAGAAAGTTTGTCCTCATGACCCAACCTGCCCTAGATCTCATCTTTATTCACAATAAAATTTTAACTACCTACGAGCACTAAATTCTCTCCCTCAGCCAGTCTGGAGTCCAATGTTTTATTCCAAAAATCCTCCTTCCAAGAATAGAGCCCATAGACATTGAGAATTTTGAAATGTCGATTTAGCTCTGGGATAAAAAATTATGTAAAGAGGTCAGAAACAATGGAGTAGGAATTAGTGAGAGTAACCCTAGAAGACCATATGGTGATTAAACCACCTGACAATCCTGTAGAGTCAAACCCAATGAACTACCAACTAGGGAAGAGGGGTTCAAGATCAAAAAGGAAGGAATCAAAGCCACCCATGTATTTTTGGATAAGTATAATATCACGTTTAGAGTCATCACAAAGTCTACGGAGGGTTAATTTTTTGGATTTCCCTCCTAAGCAATGAATATTGATGGACATAATGATCATTGGGAAAAATTGCGCGAGGTTATCCCTGCTCTAAGGACCCTTGCTATAAGTTTTTTTTTACCTTGATAGACCTCACGAGAAGCCCATTCTTGTGCATTCTTTATAGCAGATTTGCGACCAACTTTCAATGGGATACAATATTTGACACAGTATGAGCCTAAGCCTCTCGAAAAAGAAACACCATGACCTAGGGGGCACAAAAGATGCAACTCTCTCCCCGTAGAATAAGATGAGGACTTCGAAGGAGTTTCATCAGGTCCGGCTAGGGAAGTGTGAGGCACAGGAGGGTCAAAACAAGGAGGGGAGTCGGGAGGGATATTAACAGACAAATGTTTTGGTAAAACCGTGGAGAAGACCACATTATGAGGGAGAGTAATAGACCATATCCCCATTATTTCAATTGAATCAATAATAGGAATGGAGGAACACGGAGGAGTGAAAGAGTTTTTCAAATTGATTGACTTACCATCATCTTGGAAAGATTGTAATGTCGTGGCCCAAATCGCCTCCAGATTGTTGCACTTGGACTCTGTAAGTTCTAGATATCCTACTAACTTGTTCAAAGCCAATGACGTCCCCACATATTGATCTTCCTTAACTAAATCACTAATTATAGGAAGAGCATGCAGTGAGGAAGCGAGATCATTACGAATCAACAGCTGCTCCTCGATGGGCTGAAAATCACCTTTATTATAAAAAGCAGGAGAAGATGAAGGAGACGTTTTGCAGTGAAAATTATTGTACCAAGGGGGAAACTGTCACACGGTTATTAGATAGGCCATATTTTTGAAATCTCAAATCACATTGGCAGCGCGCACAACGAAAAGGCATGTGGAGATAGTCTAGTTGTTGCATGTAGATTTTTTCTCTTAAGAAAATATCCATGCGATCGTAAAGACCATTCCTGGGTCAATATCCACCAAGATTTGAGCTACTGAGCTGCAGTTTGAAGATTTATGTCTTTTATCTAATGTGATTAAGTTTCCCAAGATCTCTCCAATGGCCCGAAGCCCTCTCATCCGACCAGAATTCGATGGGGAGATTCGAGAGTTTAATCCATAGTGGGAGGCTTATGTCATCTAAGAAGGGGTGCCATGAATTTGAACATAAATGGTGGCGGTCGTAGTTTGGTCTTAGACTGAAAAATCATCCCCATCCAACCTATGGAGAGAAGGTGGAAAATAGGAAGGTAACCTAGGGTTGGCTGCCATTTTTTTCCATCCATGCCAAAACAGTGTTGTACGCCATTCTCCCGCCCACGAACTTGCTGACTATGGCTTGACCATGCAAGTCTACAATTTGTGAAACCTGTAGATCTTTTCCCACAACGAGATCAATTCTTCCGCCCCTAGCATTTATAGTTTGTTTGCGTTTTTTTCCTGCATTTGCATTTGTGTGAGAAACGTCAATAGGGTCGGGCTTCAAATCTTGAGCGGGATAATTCATTGAAAGTTCAACCTTATTCCCTCTCTTCTCATCATCATTAGATGCATTTTTCAAATGTGAACGCTGAAGATGAATGTAATTTTGAGAGAGAGACGATTGCCTTCATGGCCTCACATGAATCCCCTTAAGAGTTAGGAAGTAGGTTTAATTCCTTGGAATGATGGGGCGACTCCATAGCACCCAGAGTGATAAAGTGTCCGTCCGGTAATGTATTCTCCTAACATGTAATGGGTATGGGGATATTCGAGCCCCATCCTAACTCTTGCATGGAGCCATCATATGTGGGATGTAGTGCATCGGGAAGCAACCTAGGTGATGATAAAATATTAGATTTTGACAAAATATTGTTAGTATAATCGACCAACGGATCATATCCCTTCATATTTCCTTGGGATCGACCCCATACATGGAACATTGGGCTTTGGTTACGCGTCTCTTGGGTAGAACAGTCAATTTCATGCCGTCATTGTTAAGGTTTTTTCCCCTCTTCTCTACTTCATGTTTGAGAGATGCTAGTTTGCTTGTTGATTCATTTTATTTTGATTCATATTCAAATTGTCATTTATGATGTGGAGAATAACTTCTCTAGTGTGGAGTGTGTGATCCACTACTTGAACCTTGGAAGTATCTGGTAAATATGAAGTGATTGACAATGGGTTTTGGCTATAAATTGCTTCATATGGTGTCATTTTGGTAGCTTCATGATAAGAGGTATTATACCACCATTCTATGAGGGGAATCCATTGTGCCCATTGATGTGGTTTTTTTGAGGCAAAACATCTCAAATATTTTTCTAAGCAATTGTTGACAATTTTATTTTGACCATCAATTTGGGGGTGATATGCAATGCTCATTTTTATCTGGGTACCTTGTAGTTTAAATAGCTCTTGCCAAAATTTGCTAGTGAAGGTAGGGTCCCGATACGACACAATGGAAGTGGGCATGCCATGTAATTTCAAAATATGATGAAGGAAGACTTGGGCAACTGAGGAGGGTATGAATAGATTGTTAGTTGTGGAGCTTGATTATATTCCTAGTTCATATGCAGGTCAAAGAAATTACAGGATACACAATTCATGGCAATTCAAATATTTCAATTTTGTAGTCAACCTGGACCGTTCATTATAAGGTCGCATATCCGATGAAAGAAGTTATGTTAGGGTTTTTTTTCCCTAGAAGGAAACCCTCTTTTATGAGGGAATTGTATTGCAGCTGTGTGTTATTGCAAATATTTTATTATGAGAGAGGAGACAATGAGAGAAAGAAGAGGAAGTTACAACGGGTGTGCTGTAGATTGTATCATTTCATTTTGCTGGATAATAATAAAGCAAGGACCTGAAAATTTCTCCGGTGGACATAGCCCACACTGGGTGAACCACATATATCTGTGTCTATATTGTATTGTGTATCTTCCATGTCTCATTTCCACATTTGTTTATTTTATTGCTCCGTGATCCTGTTTTTCTAACATGGATGTGGTAGGGAACAAAAATGAGCATATTTGGAGAGACAACCGACTACCACCATAATCAATTATTTGTTTCCCACCCTTGAAAGTCCGACTATAAAATCCATAGCGGCGTCGACCCACATGTGTGTTGGGATTGGTAGTGGTTTCAATGCCCCTAGTATCTTTACTATCTCTCCATTATTTCTTTGGCATGGGTCATAGGTTGAGACAAAATCCTGGATGTTAGTTTTCATGCCCTCCTAAAAGAATGAGTGTTTAGTTCATTCATATGTTTTATGAAATTCAGAGTGATTAGATGTGGGTGATGAATGGAATCCCTCTAGGATTGTTTATTTTAAGGAAGAATTCTTTACTCAAACAATGTGTCCTTTATATCACAAAGTAACTAGTTGCCATATATACCCCTTAGGATGGTTGGATCTTCCTGAAGCCTATGGATGAGTTGAATGATAGTGTCATTTACTAACCATTCTTGACGGGCTTCCTCAAGCCAACATATAATGGGTAAAGTTAAGGTGAAGATGGATCCATCCTCCTCAAATTTCCTGGATAAGACATCGACTACCACATTTTCTTTACCTTTCTTATAGATAATCTCATAGTCATACCCTAGTAGCTTGGTGGCCCACTTATGTTTCTCTAATGAGGATAACCTTTGTTCAATAAAGTAATTCATACTATGATTGATAGTCTTCATCTAGAAACAACATCTAATGAGGTATGGGTGCCAAGTATCTACTACGTGCAATATGACCATCATCTCTTTCTCATATGTGGATTTACCTAAATTGTGGTCACGTTACTGCTTACCAGTGAATGCCAAAGGGCGCCCTTCTTGCATCAATGCCACTCTAAGACCTCTGCTTGAGGCATCACATTCCAAGACAAAAGTCTTAGTAAAATGTGGCACAAACAAGACTAGAGTTGTGCACATGGAATCCTTTAAAGTTGAGAAGGAATGTCTAATGATCTCATTCCAAACAAAGACATTCTTTTTGAGTAGCGACGTTAAGGGAGATTTGTTTTTCCATAAATTTTCATAAACTTCCTGTAGTAGCTTGTAAGTCCTAAAAATTCATGTAATCTCTTTAGGGTTTTGGGATGGGGCCAATATTGCATAGTTGCGACTTTCTTGGGATCAATTCACACTCCCTCCTAGCTTACAATGTGACCCAAGTATTCAACCTATGAAGCTCCAAAAACACATTTAGATATTTTTATGAATAGATGGTGATATTGTAGGAGTTCCAATTCTCTATCAACGTGCTTTATGTGGCATTCCCATGTTTTGTTGTAGAGTAGAATACCATCAACTAATACTAGCACAAAATTTCATAGGAATGGGCGAAAGATCTTGTTCATGAGGCTCTGGAAGGTTGATGGAGCATTGAAAATGCCAAAAGGAATCACTAAATTCTCATAATGAACTTCATGTGTAAGGAAATATATCTTATGGATGTCTACCTCTTTCATCTGATCGTAGTAGCTACAACAAAGGTCAACTTTAGTGTCAAACTTGGATCCATGAAGTTCATCCAAGAGGTCATCAATAACTTGGATAGGAAATTTGTCCTTGATAGTCAACTTATTGAGAGCCTAAAAATCAGGACACATGTGCCAAGTACCTTCCTTCTTTAATACCGTGACTAGTGGTAATGAATATGGGCTAGTACTAGGACATATGAGTCCTACCTCCAACAATTCCTAGATGATATTTTCAATTAAATTGTTTTTTCTATACAAAAGGGTGCTGATAAGGATGCACATTGGGTGGTTGATTACTTGTAATAAGGGGAATACCATGGTCATGTTCTCCACGTGAAAGTGGTAAACCTTGTGGCATTTAAAATACCTATTGATGCTTCGAGAGAACCAACTGCAAAGGAGGGTGAATCTTTTGTAGTGTGGTGTCGACTACTTGTATGACATTAAAATGTGCAATAACACCCGAGTGGTCTTTCTTTAACAACTTCTCCATATGACGTGAGGTGATAATTTTTGGACATAGTGGTATGATATTTTCATTGATGTCAACAGAGTGTAGGTGATGAGATCAAATCTCATGAGAGATAACATAGCAGGTCTCACAGAAGCCCGAGCCTACACAGAAGAATCCCTTGTAAAGATTGAGTTACAACAACTGTTATATTAGTTCAGGATCTATCCTGATCATTAGATAGAATCAAGTGGAAGGATAGGATATGCGGACCCCATAAGCCACAAAGTCTTGAAACCTACGAAATCGTGAAGTAAACGTTGACCATCAGATCTCGTGGAGAAAATTCGTGTTAGTTCTCAGTCGTTGAATCAAGCAGGAGATAGAAAGCTTCAATAATAAAAATATTTTCCACTTCGACGATTGCTTGAAACAAGCAAGGGTCCACGAAATCTTGAATTCACGAAATGACGCCAACCATCGATCAGGAAGGAGCTTTAGATGGTTTCCCACACGTTAGATCAAGAATGTATCTAGAGTTAAGAATTGATTGTCGATCTAGAATGGAAATTTTGAACCGTCAGATCACACTAAAGGAAAGAAGGCGGTCAACTCCGACGCTAACCACTCCGGCGAAAATAATTCTGAAACATGTAAGTTTACTTGAAGGTCGAAGCCTCAACGTCGTGAACTCTCGTCGATTGTCGGATCAGAGGAAGAGCAGGGAAACCCCGTTAATTGTTGATCAAGTGTAGTGGAAGGATACGATAAGTGGGGCCAAAAGAACGAAGTCCTGGAGTAAACAAAGGATGTCTGATCAAGAAAAATAAAGATCTACGATGATATATCTATTCGACACTTCGATAATGATCTAAGGATGGTATAAAAGTGCCAAAAATCCCGAAGCTACGAAGTAATGAAAAGTAAAAATCCTGGTCGGCAAGACCACGTAAAAAAGGACACATGGCCCAATCAGATGATGACAAGTGTCAAAATACATATGGCACATAAGGTTTGTGAAAGTCACAAATTAGGGTGAAACATGGCACACCCACTACGGGTCTACGTCATCATAGGTGACATCAGCACGCCATATCAATCCGATACTACAGCCTCTGGGGATAACCAACTTCTCCTACCAGCAAAACTACCCAACGACCGAAGTCACGGACTGATGTAACCCATTGATATAAGATCCACTGGAATATATTTCAATCGTTCGATTGAGTACAGTGGAAGGATAGGGTAAGGTGTACTAACAATTGACAGCAAGCGATCACCACAACTTTATGACTTATTCGGTAGGTAAACACTTTGGAGGGATTGAACTACTTTATAGTTCGAGTAGCCCGGAGTCCCAAAGTCACGAATCGCCGAATACCCGGAGAGCGGAAGCTCCTTTGTGCCTAAGTCTACGGTCCTCTACTGTTATAAAAACATGATCGTGGAGCAATAAAATAAAAACAAATGCGAAAATAAAACAAAGAAGATACACAATACAATAGAGACACATATATACATGGTTCACCCAGTGTGGGCTACGTCCACCAGATAAATTGTCAGGTTTTTCCTTTTTATTATCGAACAAATGAAGGGATACAACCTACAACACACCCGCTGTAACTTCCTCTTATTTCTCTCACAATCTCCTCTCTCAGAATACAATATTTACAATTACACATATCCGCAATACAATTCCCTCATAAAAGAGGGTTGCCTTCTAGGGAAAAAAACCCTAACATAACTTCTATCATCAGATCTACGACCTTATAATGAATGGTCTAGATTTAGTATGAAATTATAATATACATTTACAAGGCAAGTTTTCCTTTGGGGGCTTCTCCCCCGAACCCCCATTGGGGAACACTATCCCTCGAACCACTACCGGGGGCTCGCTTGCCTTGGGACCCCCAAACTCCGCAGGGGAGGAAATCCCCCATGCAACTCCCTCACGTGGAGGGGTGTACAATATTCCATGGTGTAAAGTCTTCATGGGGTATAAACACGACCAGAAACAAAAAACCTCTGAATCATGAAGATAATCAGGTTCCACAACCAACAATCTCCCACTTGGAGATTGATCTCAACAACTCCACTTCTGCTGTATCTGCTGGGCTATGATCCTTCTTGGAACTGGAAAATTTATCTTCTTCACCTTCATGCTTGAAGACCAATTGAAAATTGAGCAAAAACTCTGTTTCTCCCTGGTTACTCCCTTTGTTAACATGTTTGCAGGATTTTGGCTAGTGTGTATCTTTTCCAACTTCAAATGTCCATCTTCCAAGATAGATCATATGAAATGGTACCTGAGCTATATATTCTTAGTCTTCGAATGGAGGGCTGAGTTATTTGCAAGATGAATGACACTCTCTCTTTCACAGTACAACCTGCTATTCTCTTGCTTCTTTCTCAATTCCTCCATAATCCTTTGTAACCAAATCATCTATTTACTAGCCTCTGTAGCAACAACATACTCTGCCTCTGTTGTTTAAAGTGAAACACCCTTTTGCAGTTTCAAAATCCAACTTACTGTTGTTCCACCTACAGTAAAAACATACCTTGTGGTGCTCCTCCTGCTATCTTTATCACCTTCCATATCTGAATCAACATATCCCTGTAGAACAATGTCTGAACCTCCAAAACATAATGCATGAGTAGCAATACCATTCAAATACCTGGAAATCTACTTTACTACCTCCCATTGTTCTTTACCTAGATTGTTCATATACCTACTCACAACTCCCACTACATGTGCAATATCTGGTCTTGTGCAAACCATCGCATACATCAAGCTGCCAACAATTGATGAACAAGGGACCCTGGTCATGTATTCTATCTCCTCTTGTGTCTTGAGACACATTTTCTTGGTTAATTTGAAATGGTTGGCCAAAGGTGTGCTAATTGGTTTTGCATTCTGCATTCTCTATTAATTTCCAATTTCCAATTTTTCTTTGCAGCACCCCAAAACAATATTACCAACTTAACGAGAATTGTGACCTCAAAACTTGAACTCTAGCCCAAAAAACTCATATTTTGGCATAAAAAACATGAAAATCAACCCCAAATAAAAAAGTGGTGCTACCGGTAGCACCATTTTTTGAAACGGGGTCAAAATTACAACATTTTTTAAGCATGACCTTAAAAAAAAAAAAAATTGGATACAAAATTGTAACTTAAAAATATATTTATTGACATTTTTTTCTTCTTCTTAAATTTACATTGAAAAATAAATAAATGGAAAAAACAAAATCTTTGCAAATAACCCTTGAAACATTAAAAAAACAAAAAATCAAAAATAGAATTAAAAAAGTAAAAACCAATAAAAAAAACTAAAAAAAAATCAAAATTAAAAAATATATTTAAAATAATCTATTTTTTTCTTTTTAAATTCTAAATTAAAACATTATATTAAAAAATTTAAACTAAAACATTATATTAAAAAATTTAAAGAAAAACAAAATTGAATCATAAAATTTTATAAATTTTTTTTTTTACTTTATATAAAAAAATTATATATAGTTTTTATATAGTTTTATATAATATGATGATGATGATGATGATTAACGTCCACTAAGACGTAATTGGTCTATCGGACCTTAAGAGGGTAAGTGATTACTTATGATTCTTTAGAATTTTGTTTCTGTGCTCGAAAAACATCAAGAGAAGCTTTCCAAGATCACCATATTTTTGTTGAGTTAAGAGGTTAGGAAGGTTGGTAGTGTGATCAATATTTTGAAACTGAGATTTAATATGGGTATAGGCTAGACAATCTAAGAGAAAATGCTTTTCATCTTCAACCTTCTTAGTGTCACAAAGGTGACACATTCTTTCATCCCATGGCATTTTAGGGATTGACCAACACCCAGTTTCATTATGGAGCTCATGAGAATTTGTTCTTATCTTAGCAAGACTTATTTTTTTCTTTACACTTGGCAAAACAGATAGATAATTTTGATCTTCTAGATTATGGTTGATTACATCTTTATAATACCTTAATTTTCTTTTTTCCTCTAACTCTTTATAACACCACATTTTTTCTTTAAATTTTGATTTGACGTTTTTTTTAATAGTATCTTTATTCTGCAAAATGGTTTCTTCCATGATTCCCCAATAGTTTAGCCAAGATCGGGCGTCTTTATGCCATCATCACTTGAATCGATGGTAGTTATGACTATATATATATATATATATATATATATATATATAAAATTATATATAGCTTATATATAATATAAACTATATAATTTATATTATATATAATATATATAGTGTAACAATCCTAATTAACTATATAATTATCATGAGTGATAAATATTAATTTAATTAATTATTAAAATAAATTTATGGAGACTTTATTATAATATTATTAAAATTGGTGGTAATGTTATTGCAAAATCGTGAGCGGTCGATCGGGCGTGGGATTTGACCTAGCCGCTAACAGAGCTCGTCCATGGCCGCCCCGGAGGGCGGGGAACCCAACGTTCCTCCCCCTCACACTGTTGCATTTCGAAATCTCCTGACCAAGCAGGGCAAGAAATCCCCAGCCGTTGCGCCTCCAAGCTTCGTCAAACGATTAGACTCAATCCCTGAAATCGTTCTGCCTCCGGATCAACCAATGAGAGTAGCGGTCTCGTTAGCTGAGCGGGGGCTGGTGGGCCAGTTCATGGGGCTCTGGCCATCCACCAAAATCACAGACAACTGGATTCAAAGGAACTGGAGACCTTTAATCCAGAACAGTGTTACTTGCTACGCAGTGGGCAGAGGTTATTACATTTTTGAGTTCATCTCAGAAGCTGATCGGGACTTGATCTTCAGGAACGGACTGTATTTCATGGGCCCCCAAGGCCTCTACCTGAATCGTTGGCACCCAAGTTTCGATCCAGATTCGGAGGTCCCCAAGGAGGTCCCCGTCTAGGTGAGGCTTCCAAACCTCCCAATCCATTGCTGGAACAACCCCTCGCTCTAGGCAATCGACAACGGTCTTGTAAATTACATCGATAAGGTGGATCCAAAAGATCAGTATTCGTGTGCTCGTATCTATGTAGAGGTGAACCTGGAGGTAGGGCTTCCGGAGGCGGTCAAGCTAAAAGTAGGGGAATGGAAACACTTTCAAAAACTAGACTATGAACAACTGCCGTTTAAGTGTCGAGGTTGCCATGAGTACGGTCATTTTCAGAGAAACTGTCCCAAAGAACAAAGCACGGCAAAAGACACAGGTGAAGGATGGCAGCAAGTAGGTAAGACAAAATCCAATTCAAGGGCAAAGGGTCCAAGACCAGGGAACTCGGATCGGACGCCTCTGGCAAACTCGGGCCTCATCCAGGAAGCAAGGGCCAGTAGTAAGGTCGCAGAAGTGGGGGAAATAACTGGAACTCCAGCAGGAGTCACGGATCCAAGCTCAGAGGGCCTGAGCCACATCGTCCAAACTCGAACCTAGGGGAAAATCCGGCGCAAGGAGAAGGGGAAGTCCAAGCGCACGATCATAGAGAGCCAGGGGTTGTGCATGCAAGGGAAGAGGGCGAGATTCACTCAGAAAGAAGCAGCGAGGAGGACAACAATATAGATCTCACTCCGAAGAAACAAAGAAGAGGAAGGAAATCTAAAATAATAGAGAGGGAAAAAGAGACATATAAGGATGTATTGAATGGGTCACAACCAACACTCAAGCAAGTCATAAAATTCATACAGACCAGGAAGAAATCCAAGGCCTTCCAGGAGGGCCACCAATCCCCAGCAGGTAATCAATGAAACTGGTATCTTGGAATTGCAGAGGTTTCGGGAGAACACCTAAGGAAGAAGTGCTGAAAGACATTATCAAAACCGCTAAAGCCGAGATCCTGCTAATCCAAGAAACCAAGATGGAGGGGCAAGACTTCCTCCAGAAAGTCAAAGTAAGATGGAATGCCGGTAATGGAATTGCAGAAAGTGCCAGAGGGGTGTCAGGCGGCTTAGGCACGATATGGAACACCAAAAAATATGACCTACGCAAATATGAAAGTTGCAAACACTGGATCTACACCAGCCTGGTCCACTTGGACACCGGAAGACAAGTAAGTCTCTTTAATCTATATGTACCTGTTTTGGCTGAAGAAAAGTTCTCTTGCTGGGAATCCCTAAGAAACTTCATGCAAGTTAACGCTTTGGATAATATCATCCTTGGGGGCGACCTGAATCTCACCCTCTCAGCCACTGAGAAAAAGGGAGGCTCAAGAGTTCGGGATCAAGCAAGGGAATGGGTAGAAGACATTATGTCTATCTGGGAGCTGGAGGATATAAAGCCAGCAAGAGGAAAGTTCACCTGGTCAAACAAGAGGGTGGGGCCAGGGCATATCGCAGCCAGGCTGGACAGATTCCTTGTCCAAAGCTCTTTCCTAGTCCTCGGGCTAATTATAGACTCTTCTATTCTCCCCCACAGCGTGTCAGACCATAAGCCAATCTCCTTAAGCCTAACTTCCGACTTTAACCTGGGGCCAATCCCCTTCCGCTTCAACCCAATATGGATCCAAGAAGAAAGCTACTCAGCCTTGGTAGCTAGAATATGGAACGAATCAGTCTCAAGCTCCTCTTTCTACGTTTGGGAAGAAAAACTTCGAAAATTAAAAAGTGCTTTAAAAGAATGGGCCAAAACTTTGCCAAATCCCATCTCCAAACGCCTAGAAGCACAGCAGAAATTAGAGGCTTATCAGCTGGAAATTGAAAAGGTAGAACCCTCGGAAGAATCTTTGCATCAAGAGGCAAGGCTTCAAAAATATTGGCACCAAGCCTGCAGAGAAGAAGAGAAACATTGGCAGCAGAAATCGAGAAGCCTTTGGCTCGAAGCAGGGGACAAGAATACTGCCTACTTCCACAAACAAGCGGAGGCCAGGAAGCAGTTCAAAACGGTGACAGAAATCCGCTCCCAGGGACAGATTATATCGGATTTCGAAGGCATTAAGGAAGCAGCGGTGCAAACTTTTGAAGCACTCTATACAGAAACCCATACAGTAGCAAGCGAACCAACCTCCTATCCACTAAACTTGATTCCGACAAAGATTCAAGAAGAGGTTAATAACAACTTAATCAGGGAAATAAGCCAACATGAAATCAAAGAGGCCCTGGATCAATTGCACCCAGACAAAGCTTCGGGCCCTGATGGGTTTACGGCCAGATTCTTCCAACATGAGTGGAACTTAATTAAGTCTGATCTTACGAAACTCATCAAAAAATCTCAGGCTTGTGCCAAAATCGGAGGAGGTACTAATTCTTCGTTCTTAGCCTTACTCCCAAAAGAAAAAGGAGCGGCCAACTTCGATAGATTCCGACCGATCTCCTTATGCAATACCAGCTATAAGAGTCTAACCAAACTCATAGCGAATAGACTTCAAAGCGTTCTCCCTGCCATCATTCCAGAGAACCAAGGAGGTTTCATAAAAGGAAGGAGCATAACGGACAACATCATCCTCGTCCAAGAAGCGCTCCATTCTAGCCTGCGACGGAAAGATAAAGGTATGATTGTCAAACTTGATCTTTCAAATGCATTTGATAGGGTAAGGCACTCGTTTTTGTTTCAAGTTATGGAACGGTTTGGGTTTGCGTCCGCCTTCACAAGCTGGATTAAATCCTGTATCTCAGGACCGTGGATAGCTCCTCTGGTAAATGGAAGAGCCACAAGGTTTTTCCAAGCCTCAAGAGGCCTTCGGCAAGGATGTCCTCTTTCCCCGCTGCTATATGCTATTCAAGCCTCTGTCCTTAGTCTCCAATTAGAGTTTGGGCAGCTACAACAAAATCTCTCTGGACTGCGTATTGCAAAAAGGGTCAAAGACATAAATCATGCTCAGTATGCGGATGATACACTACTCTTGGGAGGCGCAAGCACAACAGTCGCAAAAAAGTTCAAGAAGGAATTAGACGTGTTCACAAACATCTCAGGCAACGTAATTAATACAGCCAAGAGTAAAATCTATGGCTGGAATGTAAATCCACGAGAAATGCATGAGATTTCGAGAATTCTTGGGATCGCTAGAAGCACCAGTTGGGATGATTTCATTTATTTAGGAGTTCCGATCACTAAGGCTGGTCCAAAAGTAGCAAGCTGGAATAAAATTATAGAAAAAATCAAGAACAAGATTCAATCCTGGGGCGCCAATTGGCTGAATTTAGCAGGTAAACTAGTCCTAATTAAAGCGGTTCTTTCCAGCATTTCCATTTACCAAAGTTCCCTTCTCTTAGCCCCGAGAACTGTAATCCAGAAAATAGAGATGATGATCAGACATTTCCTCTGGGAAGGAGGAAAGCAAATAGGTCGCAGGCTTCATTTGGTAAAATGGGGGAAACTTACAAAATCCCTCCCAGAAGGAGGTCTCCAAATAAAGGACATACAGACGCAGAACTTGGTTCTAGGAGCTAAAATTCTCTGGAGCCTCATCACCGAGCCAATCAGCTGGAGCAAGCGCGCCATATGGAGAAAGTATTTCTGGGGTCTAGAAAAAAATGTTTAAGTAACCCAACAAGAACATGGAAGGGTTCACAAATTTTCAATTTATGTCAGAAAGCATTGCCAACATTCCTTCCTCAAGTCACTTGGATCCCGGGGAATGGGCAGAGTATCAACATTTGGGATGATTCAGTCCTTGGAGGAGCAACAATCTCATCAAGGTTGGAGCTAAGGAGGTTACAGGATTGGATGCAGCATAACAATATCCACACTCTTTGGGATATTTCGGCATGGAAAAATGATGAAACCAAGTCTTGGTCCGGATGGGAGATCGCCTCGTTGCCTCAGGAACTAGAAGAAGAGTGGAGCAGCCTCAAGGAAGCTTTGCAAGGAAGAACTCCCCTAGGAAAGAAAAAGAAAGACAAGGTAGGCTGGGGCTCCAATGCGGGAATCTACACCACAGCCATGGGTTACCGCAACCTTGTTCCAAGAATCCAAGCACATCAAGACTCGGTGGTCTGGAAGGTAATATGGGCAGTTAAAACCTTCCCAAAAGTGGATTTATTTGTCTGGACAATCGTTCAAAACGGAATTCTTTCGGGAGAAAATCTTCGTAAAAAAGGTTGGACAGGGCCAACAAGATGCCCTCTTTGCTGCCAGGCTGAGGAGACATCAATTCATATGTTAATAAGCTGCCCCTTTGCCACTGAGGTCTGGAACCTTTCTCTAGGTCTAGGTGCTTTGACCCCCTCCATCCCCCTGGATTTCCAGCTGCTGTTCTCAAGTTGGCCAGGACTGTGCCCCCTCCGGATAGCAAATCAGGGTCAACTCACAACAACATGGAAATCTCTGCCGAAGTTTATCCTCTGGAAGCTTTGGTTGGAAAGGAATCAAAGGATCTTTAGAGAAGAGAAAAGAACCCCGGCTCAGGTTGCAGTTACAATTAAAAGTCTATTCAGCGAGAGTGCGATACACTTCATCAAGACCTCCAATTCGAAGGCTTTGGGGACCGAAGAAGAAAAGTGGATGCGCCATCTTGGGCTTCAGATTGCTCCTCCAGGAAGCCCTTCAACCACCTTGCCTTGCAACTGGGAAATCAGAATGGATTCGAATGATTTGGAGGATTGGAAATGCTCCCTTAACACCAACATTCTTTCATTTGACGGTGCGTCTAAGGGTAATTCAGGGAAGGCTGGGGGAGGAGGAGTAATAAGGGACCACACCGGGGAAATCATTACCAGGTATGCCTGGGGCCTTGGAACTGAACCAAATAACAAAGCTGAAGCCCTCGCCCTCTGGCAAGGGATGAACTAAGCCCTCTCCTTAGACATTCGAAGACTAACCGTGATTGGGGACTCAAGGCTTCTAATTCAAACCTGATCTCAGAACTCCAGGGTCTCGGACGGGCAACTCAAACACATCGTTGATAAGGTAAGGATTCTCGAGCAACGGTTCCATTCAATTAGTTGGTTTCATGTTCTAAGGGGAAACAACACCCAGGCGGATGAGGAGGCCAATACGGGATCCCGTTTAAGGAAAAGCATTATGATCCTTAATGGAGTTACAACGAACTGGAGCATCCCGTAATTGCAGCGAATCTTGAGAATTCACATGCGGGCGCTTGGACAAGAGGCTAGTACAGGCAAAAGGACAAAGAGATCTTGTAAAAATAGGGCGATCTCCAGGACGGGCAGGAGCACCATCATGATAGAGACCATCCTCCCACGCAAAGATTCCATCAATAATCGGACAGCGCCGGGCTATAAACGGAGGCGAGCACGAATGGGGAGAACAAAGGCAAGCAGACAGTGCGTAGAAGGAGCAAACCAGGGCAGTATCAGAGTAAATGGCGAAGGATCCCGAAAGCACGCGATGGCCTCGAGCTCGGGTCCAAATCAAACGGTGGAAGCAAGGCTAACATCGCTGGAAGAGAAGTTGGAAAATCTGAAGGAGCTCATGACCAACCTGGAAGAGTTCTTACAGACTCTGGACAGTGAGGCTGGGAGAAGGATGGAGACCTTGGAAAACGATATCATTCACACACGATCCGGCCTGAGTGAAGAGATCTGGAAGCTCAGGAAGGCGCTGGGTAAGCCAAAACAAGACCATGAAGAAAGGATGCGGATTCTAGAACAACAAATGGAGCAACTCAACAAGGAGTGGGCAGAAGACAAAGCGAAGACCAAAGGGAAAGGGAAAGAGTAATTCAGAAGCAAACCTCTACGCAAGAGCTATCTCTAAACACCTGGTAAAAGTTAGAAAGGGCGTCTAAGTAGTTGTGCTGCAACGAGTTATGGCACCCAAGTGGCATGCAATAGCTAATATGCATAGCAGTTTTCTCTAGCTAGTTTAGCAGTAGTCCTGCCTTATTGTAACAGAATCAACGGTTCACCACAGTTTTTAAATAAAATCCCCATTACTCGCTTTTGTAAAAAAAAAATATTATTAAAATTGGTAGTTGAAATAATTAATGGGAGGGATAAGGTGGTTGAGAAATTAATGGGGGATAAGGCAGTTGGAGAAATGGAAGGAGGGAGTGGGATTCCAGGGAGGACGATAAGGGAGAAGGGAGAGCTTGGGGAAGGGGATCTTTGGTTTTTGGAAGGTAAGAAAATTTGGGGGAAGAAGGAGGAGGAAGAAAGGAAAGAAGGAGTTTTAGTGAACAATTTGGCTTGAGGATTCTCACAGGGACACAATTGTTGTTGGGAATTTTGGGCTCGGGGGCCAGGAAACCATAAGGAGTCCTGGATCTAGAGAGTTGAAGAGGCCGTTCCTAGTTGGCTAGGAGGTTTATACTCAGTTTAGGCAAGATCAACATCATCAACAACATCATCAACCAGGAAATGGCTAATACAACTAAGCTTCAGGTTGAGCTTCAAGTAGAGGTAAATACCTTATGCATTTTTCTTCTTGATGTTATCATTATATTGCTGTTAATTATTATGCTGTTAGTATGCTGCTAAACTGTCAATTATTATGTTGGTAGAAAAATATCAATAAAGAAGATTCTAAACTAAATAGCAGTAATTAAAGAAATAGATTATAAAATATTTATGTATTTATATTTATTTTTATGAGGCTCTGTAATTTCAAGCCTTATATATATATATATTTTAAGGTTTTTAAATATATATTTTTGTTTTTTTTTTTAATTTTAAGTTTTTCTATTTTTTTTTTCCAATTTTGTATAAAATAATTTATTCATCGGATTTTTCATATATATATAATATTTTGTTGTTGTTTTTTTTCAATTTTGTATAAAATAATTTATTTATCAAATTTTCCATATATATATATATATATATATAATTTTTTGTTGTTGTTGTTTTTTTAATTTTTTTAAAGTGTTTTTGTCATAAATTTAGTTTTTTTCTCTTTAGTTTTTCAAGTTTTTCTTTATTTTTTATTTTTAATATAATTTTGCTTTTAATTCGTTTTTCATCAATTTCAATTGTTTTCTTTTCCTTAGTTTTTTTAGTTTTTAATTGATAAAAATAAAATAAACTAATAATTTTTTTTTGTTAAATATTCAAAAATAGTGTTATTTAATTACAATTATTTTTTATGTATTGAAGTAAAGGTAAACAATTTGTTAAAAATGATGTTTTTCACTATATTTTAAAATTATGGAGCTATAAATTAATTAAGGAGACACAATTATATAAAAAATTTTAATTTCAAAAAAGTAAATGGCAAAAAATATTTTTAAGATTGAAAGAAGTATGGAAAAATAACTAAAAACACCATTGGAATTTTTTTTTTATAAAATTTGAAAATAGATAAAAAAATAAGCATTTAAAAAAATATTGTGGAAATATTATGGATAAGAAAATTTAAAATATGAAAATACCACCTAAAAAGGGAGGGGGGTGCTACCGGTAGTACCATTTTTAAAAACGAGGTAAAAAATGTGACCCTTGAGAAAATGAGAACTCAACAAAGTTCTCGTTAAGTTGGTAATATTGTTCAAATATTTCATTGTAACTGAATTATTTAATTTCTTCTTGAGCACATTTATATCCTGCATATTAGAACCTCCAACAAGCATGTCATCTACATACAATAGCAAGATAATATAACTTCCATTTTCTATCATTTTAAAATAAAAACAGTGATCAAAATGACATCTACTATAACCTTGTTTTGAGATAAACCTGTCAAACTGCAAATACCACTGCCTTGGACCTTGCTTTATGCCATACAAGCTCTTCTTCAACCTTCATACCAAATTTTCCTTCCCTTTGACCTCATACCCCTGTGGCTACTGCATATAAATCTCTTCCTCCAAATCCCCATGGAGAAAAACTATTTTACATCTAACTATTCAAGATGTAAATCTTCTACTCCCACAAGTCTTAAAATAGTCCTAATTGAAGTCATTTTAACAACAGGAGAAAAATTTTCATCAAAATCTATACCTTTCTTTTGTGCAAACCCATTTACAACAAGTCTATCCTTGTACCATTTTTTTCCTCCATCTTCTTCCTTCAACTTGTAAACCCATTTATTCTGCAATGCTCTTTTTCCTGCAGGCAACTGAACCAAATCCCAAGTCTGGTTATTTTCCAAAGAATCCATTTCCTCTTTCATGCCTTGCTCCCACTTATTTTTAGTGTCTACCTGCATTGTCTCTTCATAACATTCTAGTTCACCAGAATCAATCAACAATAAATAATACAATGAAGGAGAGTATCGTTCAGGAGGTCTACTTAACCTGGTATATCTTCTAACAACACTTGCAGGAGTTTGAGGTACCTGTTGTTGTACATTTTGATTTTCTGGTACCTTTGAAATTTGTTTTTCAGTAATCTCATCAAGCACTGTGTATTTTGGTTTTTCCTTTCCCTGTTTCCTCCCCTACAAATGATCTTTGTACATGAACTTCTAATTGAATATGACATCTATACTCATGATTTTTTGATTTTCATAATCCCATAAGCGATAACCAAAATCATTAACACCGTATCCAACAAATGTACACTTCTTAGATTTTGCCTCAAGCTTTATTCTATTTTCTTTATCAATATGGACAAATGCTTCACAACCGAAAGTCTTCAAAAACGAATAATTTACCTTTTTACCTGTCCATGCCTCCTATGGAATTCTACCATCCAAAGAGCTTGGAGGTCTTCTCTTTATTAGGTAAACAACAATATCTACAACATCTACACATAACTATAAGAGACAACCAACATGCAATCTCATACTCCTTGCATGCTCCATGATTGTCATGTTCATTCTTTCCGACACATTATTTTCTTGTAGTGTTCTTGGAACTGTCTTCTCTCAACGAATCCCATGGTATGAACAATAATCATCAAACTCCTTCCTACAGTATTCATCTCCATTGTCTGATCTGATACACTTCAACATTTTTGCTATCTCATTCTCAACCAAAGATTTCCATTTCTTAAAAGTATAAAAAATATCATATTTTTGTCGAATGCAATAAACCTAAGTTTTTCTAGTTGCATCATCAATAAAAGTAACATAATAATGAGAGCCACCAAGATATGATGCCTAAGATGGTCCCCATACATATGTATGCACAAGCTCTAACCTTTCACTCTTCTTTTATTTTTCGACTGTGAGAAATAAGACTCTTCTATTTTCCATAAACACAATACCCACAAAAATCCAAATCAATTTGTTTAAGATCTGGAAACAAATTTATTTTGTTAAGTATTTGCATCCCCTTCTCACTCATGTGTACAAGCCTATGATGCCACAATGCTGTATCCACTCCTGTAGAATCTAAAGAGATATAAGAGTCATTATTACCAGTACATAAATACAATGTACCTACCTTCTCTCCTTTTGTTATCACCAATGATCCTTTGGTGACCTTCCACACCTTATCTGTAAATATGAATATACAACCTTCACTTGCTAACTGACCTGTTGAAATTAGATTTTTCCTTAGATCTGGAACATGTCTTACCTCTTTCAACAACCATTGGTTTCCATTCCTTATTTTTACCTTTCCCATTCCAATAATTTTGCATGGTGCATCATCATCCAAATGAACCTGTTCAAAATCAATTTGAACATAATCTAGAAAATGTTTCCTATGGGGTGTGGAATGAAATGAAGCCCCTGAATCTGCTACCCAAGACTCATAAATATTATCTATAGAAAGAATCAAAACATCATGTAACACATCACCTGTTACATTTTCTTCTTGGTTTTTCTCCTGCTATCCATCTCTTTGTTTCTTTGGAGCTCTCTAGTCTTTCTTCATATGTCATTTATTCCCACAATTCCAACACTCTATCTTTCCCAGTCTAGATTTGGATCTGCCCTTCCTAGAATTCCCGCGGTTCGCTGAGCCCTTTCCTCTATCTTTTTGTCTTCCCCTATTCTCCATGTTTAACACATTACTTGATGTCTCAACTGTCCTTTTCCGTCGCATTTCCTCGCTAAGGATAACACCACCAACATCATCAAATTTTAAAGTGTTTGAACCAGAGACATAGTTACTTACAACCATGACCAAGCGATTCTAGCTTTCTGGCAACGAACACAAGATTAGAAGAACCCTGACCTCATCATCAAAGTCCACTTTTACATAAATTAGTTGATTAGTGACTGCATTAAATTCATTTAAATGATCTGGAACAGAGCCACCTTCTGACATTTTCATATTAAATAATCTCTTCATTAGAAATACCTTATTGGACACCGAAGGTTTTTCATATAGTTTGGTCAATGCACCCAGTATCTCCTTCGTTGTCTTTTCTTTCAAAATATTGAAAGCCACCGATTCTTCTAGGCTCAATCATATTGTTCATAGTGCCTTTCTGTCAAGAACCTCCCATTCTTCGTCCTTCACGACTGTCAACTTATTTTCTATTCTACCCAATGGTAGGAATAGATCCTTTTGATATAAATAATCTTCCATCTGCATCTGCATCTCCCATTCTTTTCTATTACACTGGTTAGGGCTCGCTTTCCCCTAGACCCCGTAGGGGGGCCAAGCCCCCCCTGCAACTCCCTCACATGGAAGGGTGTACAATATTTCAGGGTGTAAAGTCTTCATGGGGTATAAACATGGCTGAAAACAAAAACCTATGAATTAGGAAGATAATTAGGCTCCACAACCAACATTTGCAGTTCAGATAAGAAGATCAAAAGAAAAAGAAGAGTCCAAGAAGAAAAAATGATGATACTTATGTAGTGAGGGTGAAAGGGAGGAGAAATGAAGGATTCATATCCTTTACTAAATAAAGTGTGAAAACAAGGGAGTTGGTGCTTCCTAAGGTTGGTGCCCTGAAAAACAAGGGAGATGGTGCCCTAAATACAAGGGAGTTGGTTCTTCCTAGGGTTGGTGCTCTAAAACAAGGGAGTTGGTGCTTTCTAGGTTTGGTTCCCTGAAGAAGGGGATTTGTGTCTCCAAGAGTTTGTGCTCTAAAGAGGATTGGTTTCCTTCAAAATCTCAGACTACTCTTTATAAAGCCTTGTAATTCTTGTTAATTATATTTATATAACTGATTTTAAATGCAATTCCTTTGATAATATATTGTGATGATTAATAAAATAAAAAA
>ML778558.1:976489-988729 GCA_009831015.1 Picea engelmannii | reverse complement strand
TTTCCTATTTTTTAGGGAAGGTGGAGGATCTCATGGATGGTTGAAATATTTCTTCCTTAAAATCCTTGAGAGATATTTCCTCCCCAAAATCCTTAAGAGATATTTTCTCCCTAAATATCTTAGAGATCCCTTTCTTAGTGGATTTGATGAGAGATTCTTTCCATGATGGTTAAGCCTCCAAATCCTATATAATGAGGGCTTTCCATGGAAGAGGAGGAGATGGGAGATTGAGAATTATACCAAACTTATGATCCCATAAGTGAGATGCCATTGAAGCATAATCAATGTAGATTACTTGAGCAAAGGGGTTAGACAAGGAGAGCTGGAAGAAGCTGCTACACTTTCATTAGAGGATTGTAAGTACTCTTCATTTGTTCTCATTAATATATATACATGCTTGGCATGTTTCTTTCAAGTTTATGTTTGTTTCACATGAACTTGTCTCTAGTAGATAGATCTGTATTTGAGCTAATCTCAGTAGAATAGAAAGTTTGTTGTATCTTTGTTTGTGCTACAGGACCTATCGAGGAGCTTGGGAGTGAAGCTCAACTTGGATTTTGTGAGGAAAAACACCATTTAAAAAGATACACTTTTCTTCTTCCTCTTCATTCATTAGCTTAATTAGATATAAAAGGATGTTAGTGTCCACGTTAAGCACTTTTCTATCTTGGCCTTAGGATTCTAGAGACCAAGAGGGAATCCACTTGTCCGCAGGAGGATTCACTTGTAACAGAAATTGGTGACTCCATTGGGGAGGAGCTATGATTTTTGTTTCCTTTCCTAGATCTTGTTTTGTCCCTTTTCCCACTTCTTTTGCTTCTCCATACTGTGTCCTTGATTTTAGATTTGTTGATTGACCCTTCATTTCATCCCATACACTTTGGATTTCTGAACTTGCTTGAATTTTTGGGTATTTTTTTGAAAATTTTGAAGCCTAGCGCTCCTCTTCCCTTTCTATAAGAGTGATAGTGATCCCTGCCAAGCCTTCACAGAGCGTTGGAACGCTCTAGTGCCCCTTACACTAGAGCACTTCCCTCTTTCTGTTTAAGATCTTGCAAGAGTTTAGTCTCCGAATCCATTTTTTCTTGTTTGCATTTGCTTAGGTTTCTCATCACCTCAGTGTATCCTTGTTTGGGTCTCCAATACCTTGATATTTGAGAATTCATGATGCTTTGTTTGGGTTTGTGACATCATTTTCTTCCTTACTTTGAATAACTCTTTGTCTTTGACGATTTAAAGTCAATTTGTCGTTTTCTTCTCATTTATGTGACTGAGTGAAATTTTTTTGTAAGGATATTCAGAGATATTTTGCACCATTCCATTTTATTTTTGAGGTATTTCTCCCAAGCAATTCTTGGTTGTTCATCATCCAAAAAGCTTCTCCCACCTTCACTAGAAAATTCCCCAATTTTCAAGCATTTTGGTTGAGTTTTTTGTGCATTTTTGGGCATTTTTTTCGAGTTTCTGGGAGCATCAATGACCCCTTGTAGGCCATACCAGAGCGCCAATTCTCCCCTACAGTGTTTTAGGGGGCGTTGCAACACTCTATTCACCCTTCTAGGGGAGCGCTAGTGTCTTTTTTGAGTGAAATTTCCTTCTTTTACTCAGATTGTTTCAACCTGTTTTGTGGAATTCTTTACCTAGTCTTTGTAGTTGGTTTGTGGAGTGGTTTGGATTCGTTCTTGATGGTTTTTTATGCTTGTCACTCTATTTTGTATTTATTAGATCTTGAAGCCTCTTTTAGAAATGTAAAATTTCCTTTTCTAGTTGCATTTTTGTCGAGACAGTTTTGAATGTTTTCTCTTTCTCCCTATCGTTTCTTAGATTCTTCTCTACATTTCATTGTACTCCTTGGATGCTTTTTGGTTTTAGGATCCTTGAATGAGTTCTTGTTAGAACAATCTTTTACTTGTTTTCTTTTAGTTCTCATTGTTTTGAATGCATTCTTGCTTTCGGGTCGTGAAACTAGCTTGCATTTGAAGTAGCAGAATTGCATGTTTTTTGACATTTTGGGACATTGTGCATCTAGAATGATGAATGTTTTCTCCTTCTCGTAGCATAGCTTTCATCGAAATAAAAATATTTCATCTTCATCTCTTTGCATAACTTTTGAGTCGGTCAAAAAACCATATTGTCCACGCCACTTTCCTTTTGAGTAACAACAGCCTTAAAAATCAAGCGCTAAACTAAAATTGATTAGACATTTTTACATTTTCTGGTAGCAAACCTACATTAGATTAGTTGTAGGGATTTGAAATAGGTGTGAAAGATAAATTTCCAAATCTGCAAACAAACTTAAGATCTTGTGTTAGGGAGTGATGAAATCCAATTGCTGCATTTTGTCTTGGGAGGCCCTTCTCACACAAGGGTCAATCACGAGGTCGCATTGAGACTAGCAAAGTTACTCACACTGCTTTGTTGGTCTTGGTGTAGAGATTGCGCATATTATGGGGCTTGCTTGAAGGTATACCCACAATGATGAGTGGAAGCCTTTCAAGTTGATTTTGGGCTAGATACCCTGCCCTTGCACATGGATCAGACTGTCAACTGTTTCCCCAGGCATCATTGTTGTAGTTGGTAACCTTAGTGGCCTATCTCTTTAGGTTCTTTACACAAGGTCATTGTGGAGGGGAAAGTATTCACGGTACCTAGAATTGACATTGGCCAGACTCACTCGGGCTCCTTGGAGGGTATATCCATGATTATGTATGGGAGATTGCACCAGGGTGTAAGTCCGTTAAGAAGGCCATCAACGTAAATTTTCCACCCGCTCTATCTTAGCCCCTTCTTATTTTGTTCACGCAACATTGGATTTCATCACCAACTAGTGTGCTCATTGTGAGAAGGTTTTTGTTTGCTTGCTATCTTACTAGATTTTTTAGTGTGTGCTATTTGTTCTCCCTAGCAGAATCTAGGTTGGAGCTTTATTTTTATGGCGTCAGTTCCTGGGATGACCAATGAAGGAACCCATTTTCTAGGGGAACCCTTTGTTTTTCCTTCTTACGGAAACATTGGTCCTCCTTACATCGCTACTTTGAGCCTTCCAGGTCTCACAATTGGGTTATCGGTGTGGTTGTTTTCCACTCCGGTGATCTCGAATGTGGGTGCTTCAGATGTAAGCACACCGCCCACACATAAACCTCATGTCGACCTTTCTCCTTCTTCGCCTTTCAGGTCTCCTTCTATTTCTCCTTCTTCGCCTAGTGAAAGATCTCAAGTGAGTAGCCAGATTGATAAGAAGAAGAAGAAACAGAAAGAGAAGAAGAAGAACCAGAAAGGGACCAAGCCTTCAACTACATCAAATGTTGGATCTAAGCAACCAACTACTGTTAATAGTATTGGGACTGTTGATAAGGTAGATAAGGTTAAAAAGAAGAATCTGAAACCCAAATTCCCTTGCAGTCTTTGTAAAGGTGACCATTTTCTGAGGGAGGGCCCTGGTATTCCCAAAGTCTTAGAAGTGTAGTCTTCCACATCATCATCCCCTGCTAGTCATGCCGGTGATACCTCGTCAACTAGTGATGTTAAGGTTGGTAAGAAGAAGACAACTGTCAAATTCCCTTGCATGTTATGGAAAGGTGATCATTATTCTCACATTTGTCCTCGTATGGATGAGGCTTCTTCTCTTTTGGAAAAACTTCAAC
Organism: Picea engelmannii; assembly: GCA_009831015.1. NCBI lineage: Eukaryota > Viridiplantae > Streptophyta > Pinopsida > Pinales > Pinaceae > Picea > Picea engelmannii. The sequence goes on along the minus strand of ML778558.1, from coordinate 985,085 downwards.
TTCCAAAAGGTTATCGTAATATTTCTCCCAACCCATCGTTAGTTGATGGACTAGTCAATCCGGTTCCATCCTCAATCAATCTGGTTGATTAGGTGGTCAATCTAGTTTCATCCTCAGTTGAACCACTCACTAAAGTAGCTGATCCAGTTCCGTCATCGATCAGACCCACTTTTCATATGGAAAGTGAAACCTAAGTGACTGATCCAGTCCCGTCATTAGTCAATCCCACCCTTCATCCAAAGAGTTTCAAAGTAGTCGACCTGACTCCGCCATCGGTTGATCCCACTCCTCCTCTGATGAGTGCTAAAGTGACTGATCCAGTCCCGTCATTGGTTAGTCCCACCCTTCATTCGAAGAGTGTCAAAGTGGTCGACCCGACTCTGCCATCGGTCGATCCCACTCCTCCTCTGACAAGTGCTAAAGTGACTGATCCAGTCCCTTCATCAGTCAGTCCCACCCTTCATCCGAAGAGTTCCAAAGTGGTTGCTCCGGTTAGATCATCGGTCAATCCTACTCTTCCTCTGAAGAGTGCCAAGGTGGTCGATCTGATCTCATCATCGATCGATCCTACTCTCCTGCTAGAGAGTAAACTTGATTCTGCCCACGTTTTTCTTGTTGAAACAAGATCTACTGTGCTGGTGGGAATTCCTCCTTCTCCTGCGAAAACCCTTCCAAGTAATGAGGCCATCCTTTTTGATTGGGTTGTGCTAATTGGACCTCGTCTTCCCTCTCACACACCTTTCAAGATTATAGTAAAATTTTGTGGTCGGGATGTTCCTCATGCGCTGATAGATGAAGGTTCATCCATTAGAATTTTGTCCTCTATTTCTTGGCAAGCTTTGGGTTATCCTAAGCTTGTGCCAGTTACCCAGACTCTGTTCGCTTTTAACAGAAGAACCAATCACCCTTTAGGGATCCTTCCTCAGTTTCCAGTAACTTTGGGAGGGAAAACAATATTTATTGATGTTATGGCAGTCTAGGACCCCTTGGATTTTGATTTACTCATTGGGTGAGATTATGTCTATGCCATGAAAGCTATTGTGTCCACTTTTTTTCATGTGATATATTTCCCGCACGATGGAAGAATGGTGACTATTAATCAGCTTTCATTTTTTCGCCCTGACTTGACCATCAACCCACTGACCTCCCTAAACGGGCCTTATATGCAATCGGTATCACCTCTGCCACAGGTCAATTATGTGGCGTTGTCTCCCATGACTTCAACTTATGATGACTTAGATCTGGTAGTTGACATGGTGATCACTTCGGTAGGGATATTGGAGCCTAATCTCCTTACCCTTTCCGCGACCCTCGACATGTGTTCCTTCCAGAGCATTCTTCTTCCATCCAGTGAAGATCTCTTGGAAGGCATGACCAAGTTTTGTCCCTTGACATGTTTTCCTTACAAATAATTATCCTCTTGGAAGCCATGATCAAGAAGAGGTCACGAGCATAGTTTCGCTTCTCTGTGGAAAGCTCGTTAAAAAATGAAACAAATACCTTGAGCATAGTTTTTCTTTTCTGTAGCAAGCTCGTTAAAAAATGAAACAAAAATCTGGGGATTGAACCCGGAGCCTTGAGCATAGTTCTTTTCATGTGTCAAGCTCGTTAAAAAATGAAACAATCACCTCTCCTGTCAGGTCGAGTCTTTTGCCAGATCTCGTAGATGTCGAGTCAAGTCTTTCGTTAGATCTCGTATTTGAACCTTCATTTCATCCACCTGTATCCTTTTTCTCCATCTAGTACAGAAATTGGTGACAACCTTAAAGTCGGTGAATGAATTGAAGCTTGGGAGGCATGTCTCCAGCCTTTGATGATCATTCTGGAGTTAAGCCACTAGCTTTCAAGCTCGGGGCAGAGTATCGAGCTTAGTCTTTGTTCTTTCTCGTGCTCGTAATTACATGAGAATGTAACCGAGTAGAATTTTATCACTTTTTCAGACTCGTAAAGGTTATATGAAAAAGGAACCCCCTGGAGTCTTCTTTAAACTCTTTTCAGACTCTCTAAACGTGAAAATATTGTCTAGTGATCTTGCTTCCTTTCCCACTTGTTAAAAGGTTTGAAAGGGTGTCTTTCAAGTGATAATTTATCTCTTTTTCGGTCTCGCGAGACTAATATTAAGAAAAATGACAAAATTGGAGTCGTCGTTAAGTTGTTTTCAGACTCTCTAAATATGAAAAACCACCGAGTTTACCTTCTTTGGACTCGTTAAACAATCATACATTGAAGAGCCCATATGGGAACAAATCCTTACTTCTTCCAGTTTTTCTAAAAAAAGGAAGAGGGACTTACTGAAGGTGAGTTATATCAAGCATGTGTTACCCTCATCGAGCTCGTTAAATTAAAAATAGGTACTCGTCTAGCTGGATGGGGGAAAAATTGAAGGAAGCAAGCCAAGCAGTTTTTGAGAACATTACCAGTAACCCTTACAGTCGCCCTTGAACACGGTATTTTATCTTTGCATGCATTTCAATCTGCTGAACCTCTGCACTGAACCAATCCTTTGAGTTTCCTCACTCCTTTGGGTCACCCGACGGAAATTCACAGCATCCATTGCATTATCAAGTTTTGGTCCATGTGAAGTTTCTACTGTTATGCCTCAATGTTCAAGGGAAGTACCTGCTTTAAGAGTCAGCCATAAAAAATATCTTGTTTCAATACCCATGTCAGTCCATGTTCATTTGATCTACCAATTACATCTTTGCGACCATTTCATGTCGTTGATGGGGGATACATCAAGGACCTCCCTCGATGAGTCTGTTCCTATTGACTTCAACACATTATCCAGGAGCTAGACTTAGAAACCAGTTAGTACTTTGGACCTGCATGCCTCAATGGCAGGCCTCCTCACATCTGACAATAGGTTTACATCATTGACCTCTGATCGGATGATTCCATAGATGTTCGACTTCATCTCATCCACTCACATTCATTGGAATGTACTAAATTACCTTGGGAATCATTGACATGAATGGTGATTTCCCTCGTGCTTGTTAACGGTTTACATCATTGACCGGTAATCAAGTGGTTTCTTCCATGTTCGACATCAGGACATCTATTCACAAGGTTATATTCATACTACATCAATATTTGTAAGAAGAAACTGGGTTGAGTCATTCACTCTGATATATACTTTACCCAGGTTGCAACATAGTTTCTCTTGAATATTGACACATATACTGTCACATAGATCTACTTTGTATTGGTCTGTGGCTATGTCTTGTCATCTCAAGATCCACTGTGTATTCTTCGTGGCTACGATCAGTTCATGTCATGGAAGTATAGATCCACATTGTATCTTTGGTGGCTATACTCTTCAGTCAATATGATTATGGATCTGCAGTGTATTTTATGGCAGCCATACCTGGAAAGTCTTTATCACTCAAGCATAGGTATTCCTGCCTTGGGTTTGAAACATGTCATAACATTTGTTTAATGGTTGTTTGCAGCTTTTACCAGGTTCTCCAAGTCCACATCCTTACTTTAAATATTTGTAAAGTGTTTCGGCCATCATTCTCTCTTCTGACCTCACACTTTAGGGGGCATTTTGTTACACATGAAATTTACACACCTAGGTACCTCACCCTAAGTGTCATATAAGTGTCTCATACACCTTGACACTGTGGAATAACATATGTCACAATCCCTAGTCAATATGGAGGAGGGATATATTACATGAAAGCCAAAATACCAAGTACACATGAATTATTATTAATATTCATGGAAAATAAATTGATTAAGTCTGAGAACCAAGTGCACATGAATTATTATTGATATTCAGAAAAAAAAAGTAATTAAGTGTGAGAATCCACCTTATATTTGGTTTCCTATTTTTTAGGGAAGGTGGAGGATCTCATGGATGGTTGAAATATTTCCTCTTTAAAATCCTTGAGAGATATTTCCTCTCCAAAATCCTTAAGAGATATTTCCCCCCTAAATATCTTAGAGATCCCTTTCTTAGTGGATCTGATGAGAGATCCTCTCCATGGTGGTTAAGCCTCCAAATCCTATATAATGAGGTCTTTCCATGGAAGAGGAGGAGATGGAAGATTGAAAATTATACCAAACTTATGATCCCATAAGTGAGATGCCATTGAAGCATAATCAATGTAGATTACTTGAACAAAGGGGTTGGACAAAGAGAGCTGGAAGAAGCTACTGCACCTTCATAAGAGGATTGTAAGTACTCTTCATTTGTTCTCATATATATATATATATATATATATATATATATATATATATATATATATATATATGCTTGGCTCGTTTCTTTCAAGTTTATGTTTGTTTCACATGAACTTGTCTCTAGTAGATAGATCTGTATTTGAGCTAATCTCAGTAGAATAGGAAGTTTGTTGTATCTTTGTTTGTGCTACAGGACCTATCGAGGAGCTTGGGAGTGAAGCTCAACTTGGATTTTGTGAGGACAAATGCCATTTAAAAAGGTATACTTTTCTTCTTCCTCTTCATTCATTAGCTTAATTAGATCTAAAAGGATGTCAGTGTCCACGTTAAGTACTTTTCTGTCTTGGCATTAGGATTCTAGAGACCAAGAGGGAATCTGATTTTCCGCAGGAGGATTCACCTGTAACACTAATTGTTTAAAAATGTAATATTGATTCACCCCCCTCTCAGTATTCCAACAATTGGTATTAGAGCAAGTACTTTCAACACAGTCTAATAACTAGAAGGTAGATCCTGAAAGAAATGGATCAACAAGTTGGAATTTATTCCAACAAAGCACCATTGTTTAACAAAGGTGGTTATTCTCTATGGAAAATAAGAATGTAAAGCTACTTGTTGGATCTTGGTTTTTATGTTTGACAATCTATTGTAGATTGTTATATTTCACTAGCTACTCCACCAACAGATACTGCATGAAATAATATTTACAATGACAACTCAAGAGCAATCAATGCCATTCTAGGAGGATTAACAAATCCTATATTTGTGAAGGTAATGCATTGTAATTCAGCTAAGGAGATCTGGGACAAACTGAAAGTTGTATATGAAGGAGATAATAAAGTCAAGGAATCCAAACTACAAACCTACAGAGCTCAGTTTGAAAATTTGAAGATGAAATAAGAAGAGAACATTGTTGAATACCTTCATAGGGTAGATGAGGTAGTTAACTCAATCAAAGAAACATGAGAATAACTTATATTAAACCTATTGTACAAAATATATTAAGGTCATTACCTATGAGATATGATGCCAATATTTACACAATTGAAGATAGACATGAACTTGACAAACTCACAATAGATCAACTCCATGGAATTCTTACAACATATGAGATGAGAACAGATAATGAAAAACCATCAAAAGGAGAAATAACCTTTAAGGAATCTAAAACAAATATGAAGTAGGATAAAAATATCAATGAAGAGTTATCAGATATATTTGATGAAGAATTTGGCAACTTCATGAAGAAACTCAAGAAAAGGAATGGGAAATACAAAGGAAAGATTCCTCTAATATGTTTCAACTGTGGAAACATTGGACACTTTGCCAATAAATGTTCCTATCCTAAGCAAGAGGAGAGTGATGATGAAATAACCTTCAAAGATCAGAACAAAAGAAAAACCGAAGATAAAAGGAAGTTCTACAACAAAAAGAAAACTTTCTTTACCGAAGAAGACAATAGATCATTTGAAGAAAGTGAAGAATAGAAGCTAGAGATTCTCTTTATGGGAATGAAAACTCAAGATGACAATCATTCAGAATATGAAGAAGAAGTGAGCCTTGAGGAAGAATTCATCCGCGCAATTGAAGAACTAAGAAAATCTAAAAAGAAAAACAAGTTACTAAGGGAACAACTTCTAGAGATTGAAGAAGCGACTAAATCAAGAGAAAAATGAGGTTTCCAAAACCATTAGTGAGTCATAAAAATTGTTTATTAAATTAAAAAATCAACTACAGGAAACCAAAATAAAATAAGAAATATTGAATAAATAACTCAATGAAAAACAACAAATATGCAAGATATTGGAGGATGAAATAGTTCAACTAAAAAGGAAACTAGAAAAAGAAGATATTCAGTTTAAGTTTGAAAACAACTTAAAAATCCCGAACAACATTCTTAGCAGTCAAAGATCATCAAATGATAAGACAAGACTAGGATATGATCCGTCTACAGAACAAGAGAATAAAAAAATTAGCTATGCAAATGTTCTTAAGAACTTCATAAGAAGAAAAATAAATAAGACAAGAACAATACCATTGAAAACTATCCCAAATAAACATAAATATGCACTTCCTACTAAAGAAAAATATGACGAGAAGAACATAATCATCAGAAGGAATCCCACTGATCAGGGGATCAAATTTTGCTCAAAAATTAAAAGTGCTAAGAATCGCTTCAAACCGGATGAGAGCGTAGGCCTCGTCGTTACGAACCCAACGCAACTCGTTTCGTCTCAAACAGACGTCGGGAGCGAGAGATATTGCAATCTGTTCGTCAAGTCAAACATGCAATTTTTTTTTGATGCTGACTGTATAGTTCGTACAGGCTGACGTGGCAGGACTGTACAACCGTAAATAAGTGACATGACAAGTTTTTGTTGATTGACAGTTGTTGAATCAGGAAGTGACACGTGTTCTTTGGTGGCAAGTGGTATGAGGACACGTGGCCCAATCCGTGGGTGCCACGTGTCACTCGTTGTTTGGGTTGTGGTTTGTTATGTAAAATGTAATGGAGTCCGTGGGGTTCGACCCTCGGACCTCCCCACAGGCATAAGGTTTAACAATGGCCACCCTACCAACAAGCCATCCATTGGTTCTTGTTTATTATATGGTTTCAAAAATATTTAACTTTGTTTATTGTTTAAATGGAAAAGGGGTCGGGCCGAGGCTTAGCCCCGACCCGTGGTCTTATTACATTACATATAACCATAGTATATTATATATGCGCGCGGTTGTAAAGGTTGGCGCGCGAGTTTTAACATATAGCCTTGGTTCTATTGTATGTACCACATGACCCTTGGCTATACGGAAAGGAGCGCGGGTAGTTTCAAAACAGTTGTAACCATTTAACCACTTTTGCCAAATGCGCGCGGTCACATGACCCATACACCCTAGTGCTAGGCGGTTAGGGGCTGGCATGCCCTTAACCGTCCTATGGTTTGCACCGTTGACACGGTTGCGCCTGGTGCTGGGTTTTCACGCTACTTATTGCGTGTGAGCTAGGTTCAATTGAGAAGGGTGCAATTTGTAGATGCAGAGACATCAAGCTTGAAGGGGGAGACTTCCAGGAGGCCTAACTTCTTCGTTTTTCGACCGATTGAGGTGCCGAAAGAGCCCATACAGGGGTTTTGAGATGCTCTGAAGCCATTGGAGCAGTCGGTTTGTTAGTTTGAGCATTGTAAGGAATTTTTTTGAGCACTTTGAGCAATTAATAATAATGATCCATTGGAAGCTAGACCAGGAGATGTAGCCCAAGAGAGGGGTGAACTCCTTTATCAAATTGCTGTGTTTATGTGCTTATGTTCATTGATTATGCTGCTGTCTATGTGTATTTTGCATAAGTAATCCTTTAATCTATATGTTGAAAACTGATCCATTTGCTTTTAAACACATAACATTTACATTGCAAATAATTTCAAGTATTTCAAGTCTTCTTCAATTTTATATCAAGTTGGTATCAGAGCACTGGTTTTTGAAGACTTGATTGTTTTCAATTTTTGTTTATGATGCTCAAAAGGTTGAAACTCACAAAAGGAGAAGGTCAACTTGTGGAGCCAAGTTCTCATTCGACAAGGAGGAAGCATATTCATTCACCGCAAGTTTCAGGGAGACATTCACCAAGCATGGCTCATGCAGAAGGTCATGAACGTGTTCCTGCCGAAGATGAAGATCTCAGAGAGGCTGTCATGGAGCTGAGAGAGATGATGAAGATCTTGATGGAAAGGAACATATTGTCGCAGGGTGAAGGCTCCAACCCTTCAATGCATAAGGGAGGCAGTGGTGACAAACCTCCAGACGGAAATAGAGGGAATGGTGCTTCTCCACCACCCTCTCCTCCATCATCTTCTTCTTCTTCTTCTACCACTTCGAGACCTCTTCCGAATTCTCCAAAGGGGCATGGTAAATCTCCTTTGCAAATTCCTTCATTAAAGCTTGATATAAAATTTGAATTGCCAATATACAATGGAGAAGTTAATGCTGAGAAGTTAGATAATTGGATACGTCAAATTGAAGTATATTGTAGAATACAGAAAATTCAAGGTGATGAAACCAAAATTCAGCTTGCTTCGTTAATATTGGATAGTGCAACACTTATTTGGTGGGAATCCAAGACTCAGGAGGAAATGACAAAGCATGGTAAAATTTTTCTTTGTTGGAATGATTTCATTATCGCAATTAAAAAACAATTTTATCCATTGGCATATAAACAAAAGGAAACTATGGAATGACAGAATTTTAGACAAGCTAAAGGACAGAGTGTGCAAAGATTTACTCAGGAATTTAGGAGAAGAGATTTGGTTTTGGGAGTTGATTTGTCTTCTCAGGAAACTTTGCTCAAATATATTGGGGCTTTACATAGTTATTTAAGACATACTATACTCATGTTTAATCCTTCGAATCTAGATGAAGT
>ML778558.1:947670-973531 GCA_009831015.1 Picea engelmannii | reverse complement strand
ATGGTCAATATGACATTGATAGGGCAGAGAAGTTCATTGAACAAATTCAGTCGATACATCAAGTGGTGCAAGAGCAGTTGGAAAAGAGTCAGGCCAAGTACAAAACGAGACATGACAAGCATCGTGTTGATCACAGTTTCCAAGTTGGAGATGAAGTTTGGCTTTACATCAGCAAGGAGAGGCTTAAAGGAGAAGGTAAAAGTTGAAACCAATTCGATATGGTCCTTTCAATATTGTCGACAAGATTGGTAACAATGCTTTTCGTTTAGATTTGCCTCCTTATATGCAGATGTATGCAGTTGTTAATGTTGAGAATTTGAAGTTGTATGAGCCTCCATTGATCGATGATCAAGGAGAGAATATTCAGATTCCTTCCATAGATGATTTTTCTCCAGAGTATCTAACAAAACTGCAGGAAGACACCATCCTTGACAGGAGAATGCGAACTTCGAAACGAGGAAATGTGGAGTATCTTCGAGTTGGTCTTAAAGGGATGAATCCAAGCAAGGCCAAGTGGATTGAGGCTGGAAGGGTGAGGGAACTTTACCCTCATCTTCACATAGACTGAAAATAGTCTTTTGGAGGTCCAAAAGCTTCCCAATGGGGAGGTGTGATCAGGGGATCAAATTTTGCTCAAAAAATCAAAGTTCTAGGAATCGCTTCAAACCAGATGAGAGCGTAGGCCTCATCGTTATGAACCCAACACAACTTGTTTCGTCTCAAACGGACGTCGGGAGCGAGAGATATTGCAATCTGTTCGTCAAGTCAAATAGGCAAATTGTTTTTGATGCTGACTGTATAGTCCGTACAGGCTGACGTGGCAGGACCGTACGACCATACAGAAGTGACGTGGCAAGGTTTTGTTGGTTGAAAGTTGTTGAATCAGGAAGTGACACATGTTCTTTGGTGGCAAGTGGTATTAGGACACGTGGCCCAATCCGTGGGCACCACGTGTCACTCGTTGTTTGGGTTGTGGTTTGTTATGTAAAATGTAATGGAGTCCGTGGGGTTCGACCCCCGGACCTCCCCACCGGCGTAAGGTTTAACAATGGCCGCCCTACCGACAAGCCATCCATTGGTTCTTGTTTATTATATGGTTTCAAAAATATTTAACTTTGTTTATTGTTTAAAACGAAAAAGGGGTCGGGCCGGGGCTTAGCCCCGACCCGTGGTCTTATTACATTACATATAACCATAGTATATTATATATGCGCGCGGTTGTAACGGTTGGCGTGTGGGGTTTAAAATATATCCCTGGTTCTATTGTATGTACCACATGACCCTTGGCTATACGGAAAGGAGTGTGGGTAGTTTCAAAACAGTTGTAACCATTTAACCACTTTTGCCAAATGCGCGCGGTCACATGACCCATACGCCCTGGTGCTAGGCGGTTAGGGGCTGACGCGCCCTTAACTGTCCTATGGTTTGCACCGTTGGCGTGGTTGCGCCCGGTGCTGGGTTTTCATGCTACTTATTGCGTGTGAGCCAGGTTCAATTGACAAGGGTGCAATTTGTAGATGCAGAGACAACAAGCTTGAAGGGGGAGACTTCTAGGAGGCCTAACTTCTTCATTTTTCGACCGATTGAGGTGCCAAAAGAGCCTAGACAGGGGTTTTGAGATGCTCTGAAGCCATTGGAGTAGTCAGTTTGTCAGTTTGAGCATTGTAAGGCATGTTTTTGAGCACTTTGAGCAATTAATAATAATGATCCATTGGAAGCTGGACCAGGAGATGTAGCCCAAGAGAGGGGTGAACTCCTTTATCAAATTGTTGTGTTTATGTGCTTATGTTCATTGATTATGCTGCTATCTATGTGTATTTTTCATAATTAATCCTTTAATCTATATGTTGCAAACTGATCCATTTGCTTTTAAACACATAACATTTACATTGCAAATAATTTCAAGTATTTCAAGTCTTCTTCAATTTTAGATCACCCGCTAACTGAAATCAATATATCTTCCTTGGTTATTTCTATTCCTGCAAAAATTTTGGACATGAAGGAATACATTGTAAATCTTATAGAAAGTACAATCCAAGAAATGTTCAAAGTTATGAAAATAATAAGGATAATGCAGAAAGAAGAAATTATAACTCATTCTCTCCCTTACAAGACTACAATGTTGAATGTTACAAATTACACAACTATGGGAATGAAGCTAGTGAATGTAGATTTTCAAAATATGACAAAAGGATAAATATTCCCAACAATCAAAAAGTATGGAAGAAAAAACAAATAAAGAAAACATAGTGCAATGTAGCCCTCTATGAGAGAAACCAAGGATGCCAGTGGTATATAGATAGTGTATGTTCCAAACACATGACTAGAGATCAAAGAAAATTTCTCAAATTAAAAAATAAATATAAGGAAAAGTAACCTTTGGAGATAATATGTCAGCAAAAATACTGGGAAAATGCACTGTCAGTTTAGGGAATAACAATACCAAAGAAGAAGATGTACTTCTCGTAGAAAATATCAAGCTTAATTTCCTAAGTGTAAGTTAGACATGTGATCAGGGTCACATACTTACCTTTGATTCTCAGAAATGTGAGATCAAAAAAAAAAGAAACGGGAAAGCTAGTAGCAGTTGCACCAAGAACATCTAGCAATGTGTACATCCTTGATGTAGATGAAGGAGAAAAATATTGTTTAAGTCAAGAAGATGAAAGCTGGCTATGGAATAGAAGGTTGGGACATTTAAGTTTTGACAACTTAATCAAATCCAACAAGAAGGATGCAATAAACAATCTTCCAAAAGTTATTAAGCCTTCATATTCTATTTGTAAACATTGTCAAATAGGGAAGTAAACAAGAGTTAGTTTCAAAACAAAAGAGCATTCCACAACCAAACCATTATAACTTATTCACACAGATCTATGTGGACCTACCAAAATTAAAGTTATTTATGGTGAACATTATTTTATGTTGATCATTAATGATTACACAAGAATGACCTAAGTATACTTTCTAAAAGAAAAATCAGAAGCCTTGATAAGTTTAAAACATACAAAGTTCTTGTAGAGAATGAAACAAATCTCAAAATTAAATTTTTGAGATTAGAAAATGGAGGAGAATTCAACTCTAAAGAGTTCATTCAATTATGTGAAAATCATGGTACCAAAAGACAATTTTCAGCTTAAGTACTCAACAAAATGGAGTGGTGGAAAGGAAAAACATAACAGTTCAAGAAGATGCAAGAACAATGTTAAATGAAGCCAAACTTCTAGGCAAATTATGGAGAGATGCAATCTAGACAACAATCCACATACTTAATCGATCTCAGTTGAGACCCAACCATGAAAAAAAATCCTTATGAACTATGGTTTGGTGGAAAATCATCTGTTAAACACTTTAGAGTTTTTGGAAGTAAATGTTACATTAAGAATGATGAAGATATTTATGAAATTTTGATCCAAGATCTGATGAAGGCATATTTTTAGGTTATTCACCTAATAAGAAAGCATACAAATGTTATAATCTTGGACTACTAAAGATAATGGAAAGTGCCAATGTAAATATAGATGATCTAAAACTAAAGAAGAGCATATCCCAAGACATATCAAAAATTGATAAAGAATCTCAACAAGAAGATGATGATGTAGAATCTCAGCAAGAAGATGATGATGTAGAATCTCAAAAAGAATATGATGATAATGAAACATGGGAAAATGAACTGTATATTGATGAATAAGACAATGAAGAAACACCCTTTCCAAAACCTCCATCAAAAAGAGTTCAAAAGAATCATCCTGAGAGTCATATCATTGGAGTAGAAACAATAAGGAAAATCAAATTTTACTTAGAACAAGCAATGTTGTCTATGATAGAACCTAAATCATTTAAAGAAGCCAACAAAATTAAAAACCGGACAAAGGAAATGAATGAAGAACTTGACCAGATAGAGAGGAACTAGACTTGGGAATTAGTTCCAAGACCTAAGGACAAGAATATGGTAGGAACTAAGTGGATCTTCAAGAACAAACTAAATGAAAATGGGGAGATTATAAAGAACAAAGCCAGATTAGTTTGCAAATGATATGCTCAAGTAGAAGGTATCGAATTTTAAAAAACTTTTTCTCCAATAGCAAGACTAGAAGTCATCAGAATGTTCTTGGCATTTGCATGCTTCAAGAATTTCAATATTTATCAGATGGATGTCAAGTCAAAATTTCTAAATGGAACTCTAGAAGAAGTCTATGTTTAACAACCATAAGGATTCAAGCTAACAGAAAATCAAGACTACGTGTGCAAGTTAAAGAAATATTTATATGGTCTTAAGCAAGCCCCAAGAGCATGGTTTTCAAGGTTAGATCAATACCTACAAAAACAAGGTTATAAGGGAGGGGCTATTGACAAAAACTTATATATCAAAATTGAAGATCAAAATATGATTGTTGCGGTAGTATATTTCGATGATATCATATTTGGGAGTAATATTACTATATTGAACATAAAATTTGCAATTGAAATGCAAGAAGAATTTGAAATGTCTATGCTGGGAGAACTATCCTTCTTCTTAGGTTTACAAGTCACTCAATCAGAGAAAAATAATATTTATTTCCAGAACCAAATATATCAAAGAAATGTTGAATAGATTCCAAATGGAAGACAATAAATCATTAAGTACTCCCATGGTCACTAGATGTAAACTAAGCCTAAATGACGACTCACCAAAAGTAGATAAACTATGTACATAACAATGATCAAAAGTTTGATCTATTCAACAACAACTAGATATGACAACATGTAGGTTGTAGGACTAGTGGGAATATTTCAATATGCACCTAGAGAAACTCATCTAGAAGAAGTAAGAAGAATATTTAGATATATTAAAGGGACCTTGGAATTTGGATTATGGTATCCAAAAGAAAAATACTTTACATTAAATGCATACACTGATGCAGATTGGGCTGGTAGTATAGATGATAGGAAAATAACCAGTGGAGGAGAATTCTTTCTAGAAAAATGTATAGTAGCATGGATAAGTAAGAAACAAACATCCACATCACTGTATACAACAAAGGAAGAATACATTGCTGTTGAATCCCGCTGCACACAAGTTTTTTGGATGAAGCAAACTTTAGAAGATTTACAAATTAAGATATGATGATCCCATTACTATTAATTGTGATAACACTAGTGCCATAAGTATCTCTAAAAATCACTTAATGAATTCTAAAACCAAACACATCCCAATTAAATACCATTTCTTAAGAGATTAGGTTACTCAAAGAGTGGTTAAAATAATGTATGCATACACCAAAGAACAAATTGCAAACATATTCACAAAACCTTTGCCCAAGAGTACCTTTGAAAAAATTCGACAGAAATTGGGAGTAATTCACATACCTCATTAAAACCATAAAATTTGCATCAGAAGAAAAGGGGCACATGGAAATGGGGATCTTCACCACAAGGGGAGCGAAGAAAAATCCCTTCTGCCATTGTTGTCAAAGGGGTAGAAAATTGATAAACAACATAAATATTTCAAAGAAAAGGTTTCCATCAATGGCAAAGGGGGAGAATGTTGGACACAATGGTATGATATTGTCATTGGATTCAACAAAGTGCAGGTGATGAGATAAAATCTCAGGAGATATAACGTAGCAGGTCTAGAAGAAGCCTGATCCTACACAGTATAATCCCTTGTAAAGATCGAGTTACAAAAATTGTTAGATTAGTTTAGGATTTATCCTGATTGTTAGATAGAATCAAGTGGAAGGACACAATGAGCAAAACCCATAAGTCACGAAGTCTTGAAACCTACGAAATTATGAAGTAAACGTCGACTGTTAGATCTTGTGGAGAAAATTTGGGTCATTTCTCAGTTGTTGGATCAAGAAGGAGATATAAAGATTCAGTACTCTAGAGCTTTTCCACTTCAACGATTACTGGAAACAAGTAAGAATCCATGAAATCACGAAGTCACGAAATAATTCCAACCGTCGATAAGGAAGGAGCTACAGATGGTTTCCAAACCATTAGATCAAGATTGGATGTAGAGTTAAGCACTGATCGTCGATTTGGAATGGAAATGTTGGACTGTCAGATCACACTAAAGGAAAGAAGGTGGTCAAATCTGACGTTGACCACTCCGGTGAAAAGGATTATGAAACATGAAAGTTTATGTGAAGGCTGAAGCCACGAAGTCGCGAACTCTCATCGATCATCAGATTAGAGGAAGAGTAAAGAAACCCCTTCAACCGTTGATCAAGCGTAGTGGAAGGATACGATAAGTAGGGCCAAAGGCACAAAGTCTTAGAGTAAACAAAGGACGTCTGATCAAGACAAGGAAATATCTACGGTGATAGATCTATTCAAAACTTCGACAATGATCGAAGGATGGTATAAAAGTGCCAAAACTCTCAAAGCTATGAAGTAATGAAAAGTAAAAATCGTAGTCATCAAGGACACGTGGCCTAATCAGATGATGACAAGTGTTAAAATACATATGGCACATAAGGTCTGTGAAAGTCACAAATCAGGGTGAAATGTGGCACACCCACTACGGGTCCATGTCATCATAGGTGACGTCAACACACCACGTCATTCTAGGACTACAACCTCCAGGGATAACCAACTTCTCCTACCATCAAAACTACTAAAAGAAACGATGACCGAAGTCATGAATTGATGTTAGCCGTTGATCTAAGTCCATCGTAATATCTTTCGATCATTCGATCAAGTATAGTGCAAGGATAGTGTAAGGTGTACTAACAATTGAAAGAAATCGATCACCACAAATTTATGACTTATTCGGTAGGTAAGCACTATGGAGGGATTGAAATAATTTAGAGTTCGAGTAGCCCAGAGTCCCGAAGTCACGAATAGATGAATACCCAAAGAGCGGGATATCCTTTGTGCCTAAGTCTATGGTCCTAGCTCTTGGACATGTGAAGTTTATCAAGCAGGGAGTGATGATACACCCTTCGACGAAATTTTCTCTGGAAGATTTGGAAGACTGCAAAGGCCAGAGTCCCGAAACATCGAAGTCCCGAAGTGAATGAGATCCATCCACTCAACTGTATATTAAGTCCTGATGGTAAATTTGTTTGAATCCTCTAGATAAGCCAGAATCGACCATCCAACAGAAGATTAAATATTGACCATCCTATCTACTAGTGAATAAAATATACACACTTCGATGAAATGTAATCTAGGAGGATTGAATGACTGCAAAGGTCTAAAGTCCTGAAGGCTGAAGTATGGAGAAATCGATTCCAACACTGGTCACATGATAAGGTAAAGAATCTAAAGGGGATATAATTAAATAATCCCTCCAACATTTGAAAAAGTTCCCATGTAGAAGAATAGGGGCGAAAGAAGAAAGAGTTAACAGAACAATGCTTGGAATGGATAAGCTCGCGGTTTTGAGCTTGCGGTCACATGAATTTTGGTTTGAAGGGAGAGCATATTGATTAAGAATCAAATTTACAATTATTCAAGATTTGTAAATTAATGAACCGATACACAGTCATGATTAAAGAAGAGTTAAAAAATGAGCATTATGAATAAAGAATAAAAATGAAAAACGATATTATTTAAAGTTTAATATTATCATTTAAATGAAATGGTACAATTGTTCATTGTCAAAAGATGCAATGGACAAATTCACACCAGTTGGAAGACTATATAAACAAGAAAATAATAGTGAGAAGAAGGTGTCTTTGCACTCCAGATCAGAATATCAAAATCATAAGTAGAGTCCAAGAAGAAAAACTGATGATACTTATGTAGTGAGGGTGGAAGGGAGGAGCAAGGAAGGATTCATATCCTTTACTAATTAAAGTGTGAAAACAAGAGAGTTAGTGCTTCCTAGGATTGGTGCCTTTAAAAACAAGTGATTTGGTGCTTCCTAGGGTTGGTGCTATCACACACCCACTATGACAACTAAGATTTTTCACCTTTTTTTCTCCTTTTTCTCGAGGGACAAAATCCCCGAATTTCTATGGGGCCTAGCACAGACCCTCCCTTCCCTTATGCTCCCCCATGTAATCATTGGATATGACCACAAACCTTACCAAAAAGGCGCTTCTGGCTTTCGCGATTCAAGGAATCGCGATGCAAGCGTTCCCCTGTTCTCTGGCTTTCGAAATACTGAAACCTGAAAGGGTCTAACAGATCCTTAGCTCCTCCCTTGGGTCGCTTTTCATAAGACCGGTTCTATGATCTGGAACTGTTCCTATAAATTCTTTCGGGGTTTCGTGATTCAGGAAATAGCGATGCAAGCGTTACTCTTTTCCCTTTAAAATCCCCGGAAACCGAAAGCTAGGTATCATCCAGATCTAGGGTCCAGATCGTCAACTTGATCAATGGCCCAGATTAAATTCCGACACTCTACCTTTCGGGATTTCTGGCGAGGTCTTCACTCCTATTCCTCTGTTGTCCAGAATCCCAGTGGCCTTAGATCTTCACCTCATGTCCCTACAAATGGGTGGTCCATATTATTTCAGGACTCCTCCTCCCTACCACAAGACCCTGTCCGGTGACCTAGGGCTCATTCATAGAGCGCATCGGGGTTTCGCGTACTGGGATTTCGCGACTGGTGAAGACGAGGGGTCTTTCCCTTGGGTTTCCTGTGTGCCGAAACATTGAAACACCAAAACCTGTTCACGCTAAACCATTTCGGGGTTTCGCATATCGGGATTTCGTGACTGGCGAATACAAGGGAACTTTCCCTTGGGTTTCTCGGGTGCCGAAATGCCAAAACACCAAAACCTATTCACGCCAACCCATTTTGGGGTTTCGCATATCGGGATTTCGTGACTGGCGAATACAAGGGAACTTTCCCTTGGGTTTCCCATGTGCCGAAATGCCGAAACACAAAAACCTATTCACACTAGACCATTTCGGGGTTTCACATATCGTGATTTCACGACTGGCGGATACAAGGGAACTTGACCTTGGGTTTCCCGAGTGACGAAACGCCGAAACACAAAAACCCATTCATGCTAGACCATTTCGGGGTTTCACATATCGAGATTTCGCGATTGACGAACACAAGGGAACTTGCTCTTGGGTTTCCTGGGTCCCGAAATGCCGAAACACCAAAACCCGAGAGAACCACTCTCTCTTGTACAAGGTTTCTAGACTCAGATCACATGATCCTTCAACAGGTTCTTGGGTAATTATCCCTAGGCTTGGTGACCAGACTGAAAAGCCTTCCTAAATCACCGAGATATGAACTTCTGTGACAGGGGTGAAGTAAACTCGTGGGTTTACTAAAACGATTGTCTTTTCAAGGAACTCACTCCGGCTCTGGAATGCGAGGGAACTTCCCGGAAGGAGGTGCCTTCGGGGAAATCAAACTAGGGCATAGCGTGAGTCAAGTAAATGGGACAAATCTATAGGGAACAGACTCATAATCTGAACTTGTTCATTCTATATATAAACCAATTATGGTCATATAAGTATAAGCATGCATCCACTATTTTCGATCAAAACACCAGGCAAACACTTCTATACATAAACCATTTATGAGTGTACAAACATGAGCATGCGTTCCAGGATATTCAATTCAAGATACAAGATATAAACACTTATCAGAAAACACCAGGTGTGACACGACTTCTGAGAGGGGTGCTCGTTTCCACCCAACCGTAGGCTCAGTGACTCCAAACGGATTTACCACTAGCCACCCCCGAGCTAGACCACGATGCTTGAGGTTCAATTTTCTACTTCCGGCTCAACGGGAGTCAAGGACGAAGGTTACTCTCCTTCTCCTCTGTTCATAACTCCCTATGTTTCTGAAGTTTCTCCAGTTCTTCCCCGCGATCCCTGTCACACGCGTTCTCCTCTCTTCTCTCCCCCCCTTACCACACTTCCTCTCTTGCCTTTTCTCTGCAAGATTGCGTGTGGCGCAAATTTCCCCGTCTGTGGTCAGGTCTGGGAGCTTTTACGGATGGGCGGTTCACCCCCATCCCCTCATTAACTCTTGAGGAGCCTCCCCACCTACCAATCTGACAGGAAATCCATTCCGGGGTCAGAGAGTTTCTTTGGTCTTTGAGCAAGTAAAACCAGTACGGTACTGGTTCGGTGGAAGTTAACAAAACCATTCCAGGTCCCTTCCACCACCTCTCATTAGCCATCGTGGTCTCTTTTAGCACATCCCCCTCCCAACAACTATGCAACACATATTCATAACATAATTTACATTCATCGACCTTTCATAAAAAGGTCCGTCAAATCAAACATTCACGTCTTTGAGTTTGCCATAGTTCTTGACCAATATAGTTATTTTTACAGACTGGGGGAAACATGGTGTTACAATTCCCTCCCCCTTAAAGGAACATCATCCTCGATGCTCTATCTATCAATATGACATGTATGTACAGAAGTAAACAAAATCGGATATGCCTGTTTCATGGCCTCTTCCATTTCCCAGGTAGCCTCATCTGGGCCAAAATGTTTCCATTGCACCTTGACCTGTGCAATGGTTCAGTTCCTGAGTGGGGTTTCCTTTCTATCCAGTATGCATTGAGGTTCTGGCAGGAATTATCCCTCCGGTTCCACCTGGATCACAGACCAATCAATTATATGATTAGAATAATGTACATATTTCTTCAATAATGAAACATGGAAAACATTATGTGCTTTTACTGTGGGAGGAAGTGATAGCCTATAGGCTACAGGTCCCACTCTATATAGAACTTCAAAGGGTCTGCAATATCGAGGTGCCAACTTGGCACAAGATCCCATCCTCATGGAACTCTTCTCGGGCCTAACTCTGAGATATACGTGGTCTCCCGTCTTGAATTCTCTTGGAGTTCTCTTTCGGTCGGCGTAACTTTTCTGTCTGTTCCGAGCGACGCTCATATTCTGTTTTATCTGAATCACTTGTTGTTCCATTTCTTTCAGCATGTCAGGTCCAATAGTAATTCTGTTTACGGGATTACTCCAACTGAATGGAGTGTTTCACAGTCTACCATAAAGGACTTCCAAAGGACTCATCTTTAGGGATTCTTGGTAGTCGTTGTTGTAGGTGAATTCCACCAGTGGCAGGCAATCTTCCCACTTCTTGGGTTGATGCATTACATGAATTCTTAGCATGTCTTCCAATATTTGGTTCACTCTTTCCGTCTGTCCATCAGTTTGAGGATGATAGGCTATGATAAACAATAATTTGGTCTCCAGAACAACCATCAAGGATTTCCAAAAGTTGGAAGTAAACTTCGTGTCTCTGTCAGACACGATCTCTTTAGGCATACCATGTAGTCTGAATATCTCCTTCATGAATATGCTGGCGATATCTATTTCCTTGCAAGTTGATTTGACGGGGATAAAATGGGCGGAATTGTTCAATTTATCCACCACTGCCATGATGGCATCATTCTGTTTGGTCGATGTTGGTAATTTGGTGATGAAGTCCATGGAAGTGGTTTCCCACTTCCATTCCGGGAATGGTAGAGGTTGTAAAAATCCTGCTGGGTGCCGGTGTTCTGCTTTAACCTATTGGCATTCTAGGCACTTAGCTAAATAGTTAGCTATGTCTTTCTTTAACCCAGGCCAATAGAATTGTTTCCTAGTGGCCGTGATCATCTTTTGATATCCCGGGTGACTAGTATATGGTCTTTTATGTAGTTCATCCATTATGAACCTCTTTAAGTCGTCACAATATGGAATATACAATCTGTTTCTGTAAGTTAGTAGACCTCCATCTATCATCTGGTAGCCTTCATACTTTATTCCCGTGGGTTCTTGCTTCAGGTACGAGGTCACGGTCTGGAAGAATGTGTCGGTTTCTTGTGCATTCCTGACTCTTTCTTTGACTTTCGTCTCGTAGGTGCTCACTGCTGCCAGGTGAATTCTTTTCATACTTCTGCTAAGGGAATCAACCACCTTATTTTCCTTTCCTTTAACATGTTTGATTTCAAAATCAAAATCACTAAAGAGGGCCATCCACCTAGCTTGTCTGGCATTGAGCTTTGGTTGGTCGAACATATATCACAATCCACAGTGGTTTGTCATAAGTATGAATTTCCTTCCTAGGAGGTAATGTCTCCACATTTTTAAGGCATGCACTATGGTGGCCAACTCTAGATCATGGGTCACATAGTTGACTTCGTGCTCATTCAATTTTTGGGATTCATAGCAGACTACACTTCCTCCTTGCATAAGGAATCCTCCGAGCCCTTCCTTACAAGCATCTGTGCACATGAGGAAGTCATTTTTGGGATCAACAATCTTCAGCACGGGTGCATGGGTCAGAAGATGTTTCATGGATTGAAATATTTCTTCACATTCTTGTGTCCATGTGAATTTAGCTTCCTTCTTCTGGAGGGCAATGATTGGACAACCAATCTTTGAGAATCCTTTTATAAATCTCCTATAGTATCCTGCTAAGCCCATAAAGGATTTGATATCCGAAACGTCCTTTGGGGTAAGATATTCCATGATAGACTTGATCTTGTCAGGATCTACTGCTACTCCCTCTTCAGATATGACATGTCCCAAGTAATGTATTTTCTTCTGGAAAAAGTCGCACTTGCTAAATTTGGCATAGAGATGATGTTCTCTTAGCACTTGAAGCACAAGTCTAAGATGTTCCTCATGTTCCTCTCTATTCTTGGAGTAAATTAATATATCGTCAATAAAAACCAGTACAAATTTGTCTAGGAATTTGCTGAGCACATTGTTCATCAAGAACATAAAAGTGGCAGGGGCATTGGTCAATCCAAATGGTACTACCAAAAACTCATAGTGACCATATCTCGTCCTGAAGGCAGTTTTGTGGATGTCTTCACCCTTTATTCAGACTTGATGGTATCTAGATCTCAATTCAATCTTTGAGAATATGGAAACACCTCCCAATTGATCTAACATGTCATCGATCCTGGGTAAGGGGTACTTGTTCTTTATGGTTACCTTATTGAGTTGTCTATATCTATGCACAGTCGGAGGGTACCATCTTTCTTTTTCACAAACAAGACTGGTGCTCCCCATGGTGACACGCTGGGATGGATATAGCCTCTGTCCATCATTTCTTTTAGTTGTAATTTAAGCTCAATTAGCTCAGGTGTGCTCATCCTGTAGGGTGTCCTAGACACTGGCACTGCTCCCGGTGCAAGTTCTATCGAGAAGTCAATGTCCCTTCTCGGAGGTAAACCCAGTACCTCTTCCAGAAATACATCTCTATATTCTCTTAGTGTGGGGTGGTCTTCGAGGCTTGGTTTGTCATCTTCAATTGATTCCAACACCTGTATCACATATAGTGGACATCCCTTTCTGCAATACTTTCTCATTTGAAGGGTTGATATTCGTCTCACCGAGATAGGTTTTTGGATCCCTTGAAGGGTTATCCTTCTTCCTTCTTCACTTACACATTCTAAGGTTTTATGGTAATAGTCCAGTCTGGATTTATATTTGGCTAGCCAGTCCATACCAATCAACAGGTCATACGATCCCAGGGGTAATATGTTAAGGGTTGCTTGGGTGGGGAATTCACCCATAGTGAATTGACAAGCTGGTATGACCTTCGCTACCTTTCTTTTGGTGCCAGTGGCTAACTGTACCAACCATGGCTTGGCATGTTTATGTGGCTATAATTTACACTTATCAACAACCTTAGGGGCTATATAACTCAAATTTGAACCAGGGTCAATTAGAATAGACACTAGATGGTTGGTGATCATACCTTCCATCTCCACCACTAAAGCTTGGTGGCCAGCTTGTTTACTATCCAAGGCTGCATAAATTTGTGGCACGCTCCCGACCACGTCATTGATGGTGGTAGCTTCTTGAACGTTGTAAATTCACCGACTATTCTGTTGTCGGTACGGGAAGTCCCTCAGCAGATGTTCTTCTCCACAACCCCAACATTTCAAGGGTTCTTTCTTCAGGTTATCGATCTTTCCTGGGGTAGATCCAAAAGGTTTATTCCTGTGTGCCATTTAAAATATCTTTCATCACAATCATAGAAAATATGGAGGTGTTGACATTTTGCCATCTCTTTGAGAGATAACTTGTGGATGCGTAATGGAATCTTAATTTAATTTGATCAATAGAAAAGAATAATAAAAAAGTAGTGTATAAGAATATAGATTTGAATGATATATGATGGTATACATTGAGAGGGCATAGTCTATAAATATATCCTAAGGTGCCTTTTAACGAAGAGTTGTGACTTTTTAGTCACGATTTATTATTTTTATTATTAAATTTATTATATTTAAATTTATTATTTTAGCTTTATCTATATATATATATATACACACATTGCCTGCCCCTTTAAAGATGCTTTGTCTTTGAATAAATCTTGGATGAATTTTTCTTCCATTGTGGAGAGGCATCTTGATTCCAATTTTGTTTTTGAATACTTGGGAGTTCTTCTTGTCGATGAATTCAACTTTCTAACCCGTATACTTTGTAGTTATTTCCTTGCCATTTGAATTCCATAAATTGATCTTGTAGGTTTGTGGCATAGGTACCCAATTGCATCAACCACTCTACTCCTAACACATCCATTCCACTAAGGGGTAGAGCGTAATATCTAGATTGTAGTTCCTTATTTTGTATCTTTACAGAAACCCTATGGCATTGTATCAATCCTTTGATTTGTTGACCATTGTCTGTTGTAACCATGAGATTATTTACAGAGTATACAAAAATATTTAATTGTTTGGAAATATTAATGTCCACAAAGTTGTGTGTACTTCTAGAATCTACTGAGATTGTGATATTTTTACTCTTTATGCTTCCTCTAAATTTTAGGGTCCTTGGTTCCACATTTCTTGTAATTGCTGCAAGCGATAACATGGGTTTTCCATCTTGATTATTACATTTGGTTATGACTGGTACTTATATCCCTCAGATGAGGTGGGGTATAACATGCTATAGGTGGTTTCATTTCTTCTTTTTGGACTATAACCTTGTTGAAATCCCTTGATTCATATTCCTAATTCATGTGATTGATGCCAATGATACCTTTTGTGAATTTTCATCCTCAATAGTGTCCAACATATTCTCTTCAGTGACAATTGACACTTCTTTCCCATCTATAATTTTAAAATGATATGTGTGGTTGGGTGCACATCTATGTCTTGGAGCCAACTTTGTACCACATCTACGACAATTGTTTTCTTTCCTTGTTACTTCCTCCTCAGAGTTGCTACTAGAGGAGTTAGATTCCTTTTTAGCTTCATATCTATATGATTTTTGGGTCATGCATTTGTGTCTAGGTGTTCACTTGTCTCCATAGAACCTACAACTTTTCTCCATGAATAATCTTGTAAAATGTTTGTAATGATGATCTTTCAAACTTTTTCTCAGTTGCTTTTGTTGATGTTTGTAGCATCAGACTGGTACTTCCACATAGGTATAAGTGTCTAGATGTGTGGAAGTTGTCTAAATCCTTCTACCTCAGTAATTTACTTTAATTTAAGGAATGATTAAAGTAAAGTGATTTTATTAATTAGTTGAGTTTATTTAATGAAATGCTAAAATATATTAGCATTAGTGAATTAAATCTTATCCATTGATCTCAAGTGAGGTGATATTTAATTTCAATCGTCAATCACTTTGGAGATTATGGTTAGGTCATTACTCAAGATTATAAAAGCAAGGCTAGGGTAAAGGATGAGGGTTACTTGACACAGAGAGTAGAGAAGGAATTTTGCTTAAGGAGATATCGGATAGGTGGAGAACGATTATCATCTAGATATAATTATAGGTCAGGGAGAATAGAGAAGATGGGAGTCGCAAGGAGTTACAACAAATTAGATATGCAACAATAGGGTCACGCCGTACAAAGTTTGTTGTATAGTATGGGTGCGTGTGTACATGGGTTTCAATGGATACATATGCACATATGCAGGTTTCATTAAGGAAAGTCATGTACACCTCTAAAATTATGAAAGTACGAGGCCGTACAATGATGCGAGAGTTGCTATGGTTTGCTGGTGCTGTCTAATGTTTTATGTATTTGTCAGTGGGCCATTTTCCCAATAAAGGAGCCCTTGTAAGATTTGAAGTTATTTGAATGATGGGCATAATATCGTTGTGTATTGTGTATGATATTTGGTTTCCATCATTTCTTCTGCTATTTGTTTCAGTTAATTATTCCAGCAAGTGTATTTTTTTGTGAGTTGCTAATCTGATTTACATCAATGAAATCACTAGTAAACAATTTACCTAGGTGTCTACATTAGGAAAGTCAACAAATTTTTCCTTACTTATTGCTACTTCCATAGTTGTCATATCATGTAGTTTTAGTTCATTTTAGATGTTTGGTTTAAGTCCAATTAAATATGATTGAATTAGGAATTCTATTGATAGCCTGGGTACTGTTGTAGCCAATGTTTCCTAGTCACGTGTAAATTTTTCCATGTTTCCATTTTGTTGTATTCTCATGAGTTCTATGAAAAAGTATTCGTCTTTGATACCTTGAAATATTTTAAAGAATTCATCCTTAAATTTATTCCAATTTATCAAATAAGTTGTTTTCCTCCACCACATGTACCAATTATATGCGTCCCCTTCTAGTTGCATAGACATATATTTGATTATTTTGTCATTTTTATTGATACCATGGATTTTAAAATATTATTCTGCATTGTTAAACAATGCCACACGTCGTTTTTCATCCCTAACAAACTTTAATAATTCAAGTTTATCTATTATCAAGTACACAAAAATTGGTTGATTTGTATATGATGAAAATTGGTTAGGGATTACCATGCAGAGATAAGGTATATTCAGTTGTGGATTTGATGTACTAGAGGGGATCGACGAAGGGTTAAAAGTGATTGAATAGTTTGGTTGTGGGATGGCCACATTTAGAGGATGAACAAGATTTTCTATGAGGTATTTCAATTCAATGTGATTTTTATCGACCCAGGCACTTAACTTTGCTTGTTCTTCTTATACTGTATTGTGATTCCAAGTGATTGAGTCTCTGTAGATTTTAACCTTGTACAATATCTACTGCAAACATATATTCAGTAAACAAACAAAAAATATACAATGGAAAATACAAACATTACACATAGAGTTTTCCCCTGGAAACCCAAACCGGGAAAACCAACATATTTTATATTCATTCATGGTGATACATTGTTTACAATACAATATACATATAGGACCCAATGACATCCAAAACCCTAACTGAATAACCCATATTAGTCAACAACCCTAATGCCTTAACCGGAAATAGAAAACCATCGACAAAGAAACCATGTGCCGAAAAACCACCTAAAATATGTGACATGTTTTCCGAGGTAGAAAAATATGTGACACATTTTCCAAGGAAGAACAAATATTTGGGAGTAATATTACTACAATGAACATAAAATTTGCAATTAAAATGCAAGAAGAATTTGAAATGTATATGTTGGGAGAACTGTCCTCCTTCTTAGGTTTACAAGTCACTCAATCAGAGGAAAATAATATTTATTTCCTAAACCAAATATATCAAAGAAATGTTGAAGAAATTCCAAATGGAAGACAATAAACCAATAAGTACTCCCATGGTCACTGGATGTAAACTAAGCCTAAATAATGACTCACCAAATGTAGATAAACTATGTACATAACAATGATCAGAAGTTTTCTCTATTCGACAACAACTAGATATGAAATCATGCGGGCTGTAGGATTGGTGGGAATATTTCAATATGCACCTAGGGAAACTCATCTAGAAGAAGTAAAAATAATATTTAGATATATTAAAGGGACCTTGGAATTTGGATTATGGTATCCAAAAGAAAAATACTTTACATTAAATGCATACACTGATGTCGATTGGGCTGGTAGTATAGATGATAGGAAAATCACCAGTGGAGGAGCATTCTTTCTAGCAAAATGTATAGTAGCATGGATAAGTAAGAAACAAACATCCACATCATTGTACACAACAGAGGTCGAATACATTGCTGCTACATCATGTTGCATGCAAGTTTTTTGGATGAGGCAAACTTTAGAAGATTTAAAAATTAAGATATGATGATCCCATTTGATCCAGATGGATATCGATGGCCACCCACCTTTTCCAACTGGCTCAAAATAGTTTTCTGACAATTTTGGCAATTTACTATTTTTAGCAGTTTTAACTTCCGGGGCCATTTTGAGGGCCTAAATGAAGTTTTTTCGGGATCTATCTCCTCATTGATAGCCAAAGGCATGATTGAGCCCCCAAAATGAATCTCCTTGATGATACCTTTCCAACGGGCTATCGCACGCCTAAAATAGAGATCATATGCAAAAGTTACGACCCCAGGAAGTTGATGTACTAACTTACCCAAACGAGGCCCGCATGACTTTTGGCGCTTAATATCCCAGGGTTAGATTTTTGGATGTCTAGGGTTTTTGGCATTATTTTTTATTGTAAAAACGCCTTCAGAGCCTCATTGTAATCTTCTTCTAGTGAATGTGACAACCGTCACATCTCTTCTCAGAGATAAGCCACCACCATTCTAGCAAGCTTGTTTCCCTTGAATTTTACAGTTTCAACTTATTTCGTTATTGAATAGAAAACCCGTTTTATTGTATCTCTGTTATTTTGTGTTAAGCACCTATTAATAATCTGTATTCATTTCGTTCTGCTCATAAAATCCAGATCAGTGGTATCAGAGCAGTCTGCTCCTTGTCGTCTTAATGCATGTCCCAAACGAGGTCGGAGTACAAAGAGTTGGGTCTCAAGATTGTTTCTCTTGAGGACATAAGATCTCACATGCCCAAGCAACCTCTCATGGCAGGAGAAAAGAAAGATGATGGGACATGAGATCCTTTCAAACTGTTGATTGAGGAAGCCCTCATGCAACAGAGGAATGAGATGATGGATAGTTTCTCGCAAATCCTTCGATGACGCATCTTCTTCGAACAGAGGCGCCGCCCCCTTCAAGGTACAAATAAAATTCGATATTCCTATATTTGAAGGTCATATATATGCAAATGTTGTAGACAAGTGGTTGAATCTACTAGAAGGGTATTTTTCTGTCCATAACTTTTAGAATAGAGAAAAGATTACTTTTGCACTCCTCAAAGCCGTTCCCCATGTCAAAGATTGGTGGGAAAATTTCTGTGAGCAAAAGGAAACAAAGGAAACCTCATTATTTTCAGTCATGACCACTTGAGAATCCTTTAAGGATGCTATTAAGGAACAATACTACCCTGTCGGAAGTTTTGACGACTTGTATACCAAATGTACCACACCGCGACAAGAAAGAGACCAAGTAGGGCCAGATTTCATAAATATCTTCCATACCTTGTGCACCAAGCTGGGTATCAAAGATTCAAAGCGATATCTGGTTCTTAAGTATCACAGTTATCTACATAGATACATCTAGACCGAAATGGAATTTCTGGACATCTCATCCTTGGGCGTGACCTACCAATATGCTGTCAAAATCGAGCAGAAGCTCAAACAAAAGACGTGACAATTTGGGCCTGGGAACCCCTCACAACAAAATCAAGGAAAGGGTGGCCCCAACCCATAGAACAAAGGACAGAGAAAATATGGAAAGTATCAAAATTACCAGTCCAAGCCGCAAGAAAAGAAGGACACCAGAAAGACAAAGAAAGATACCGAGAAGTGGTGCGACTTCCATAAGAGCCCTTGGCATAACACTCTTGACTGCTGCTCAAAATAGTCGCTGGTGGCCGAAGTGAAAGCCTATGAATCAGATGCGGATTCTGACTCTGAGATAGAACCAAAAAGGTGAATATGGATCATTGACGCAGAACCCAGTGCCACCATTTCTACCACCAAGCTCCATCCTGGTGAACCAGACGAGCCAGAAGAAGGAGAACGCCTATTTCATTCACAAATGTGGGTAAAAGGCACCCCGCTACACTTCATTGTTGATAGTGGTAGCCAAAAGAACCTCATCTCAGCAGAGGTCATCAAGCGGCTGGCTCTGCCAACAACGCCGCACCCACAATACTACACCATTGGATGGCTCTGCCAAGGAAGCAATCTCCGCATTAGCCAACAATGTCGACTATCGTACGACATCAAGCTCTTCAAAGACAAGGTATTGTGTGATGTTGCTCCTCTCAAATTTTGTGATGTTCTTTTGGGCCAACCTTATTTATGGAAATGCCATGATGTATATGAGTCTAGTCCTCGTAGTGTTATTATTACTTTGAACATGAAATTGTATGGGATACTCGAGGCAGTCCCACCTAGTTCTATTTCCTTGATCTCTACTAAGCAATGAAAGAAGGTCATCTCTCAGATGGGGAAGTTTGTTTTCTTCGGGATTCACTCTCAGAATAAGCGAAAGATCACAACCACATCCAGGGTCTCTGTGGCCGACCTCTCCACATAGTAGAAGCAAGTAGATAAGGTCGTCGAGGAGTACTTAGATATCTTCTCCTCACTTACAGGGGTACCTCTGCACTGCCAGGCCAAGCACCCCATCGATATGACCCCTGACGCACCGCTGCCCAATGGGCCAGTTTATCATCGCTCTTTTTTAGAGAATGAGGAGATCAAGCGACATATCCAAGAACTTCTCCACAAGGGGTACATCTGCCCCAGCTCATCACCTTGCGGGAGCCCAATCATGCTGGTAGAGAAGACAGATGGAACCTGGCGACTCTGTATTGATTACCGGGCTCTGAATAAAGTCACAGTTAGAAACTGGTACCCAATTCCCCAAATCGACGATCTCCTTGATCAACTCACGGGGGCCAAATACTTCAGTAAGATTGATCTGAAGTCTGTCTACCACCAAGTCCCGATAGAATAGACAGATGTATGGAAGACCGCCTTCAAGTCAAAGGAAGGCCTTTTTGAATGGTTGGTCATGCCCTTTGGTTTGAAAAATGCCCTAGCCACTTTCATGAGGATGATGGACAATATCCTGCGACCATTCACCAATACTTTTGTAGTGGTGTATCTGGACGACATTCTAATTTACAACAAGACTTGGGTCAAACACTTACAACATATTTAGCAGGTTCTGCACACCCTGCGGTAGCACAAGCCATATGCCAACTTGGAAAAATTCTCCTTTGGCATGGACCGGGTCCATTACCTGGGCTACATCATTGATCATCATGGCACACATGTGGATCCAACCAAGATCCAAGTCATCCGTGTCTGGCCAGCCCCATCAACACTCACTGAGATTCGAAGCTTCTTGGGCCTTGCCAATTTCTACCGTAGGTTCATGTTGGGATTCTCCCATATTGCATGGGCCTTGCCAATTTCAGAACTTTATCAAGTCGTCAAAGTAGGGCATCTCCTACACCAAGGCAAGTGGCTCACCCGGGGCCAAATTCAACATAAATTTCCTCATATGATGGGGGATCTCAACCCAATGGAGACCATTGCTTCCTAAGGAGGGAGGATTGATCCATATGGATATCGGTGGCCACCCAACTTTTCCAACTGGCTCAAAACAATTTTCTGACAATTTTGGCAATTTACTATTTTTAGCAGTTTTAACTTTCGGGGCCATTTTGAGGGCCTAAATGAAGGTTTTTTGGGATCGAGTGCCTCAATGATATCCAAAGGAATGATTGAGCCCCCAAAATGAATCTCCTCGATGATACCTTTCCAACGGGATATCACACGCCTAAAACGAAGATCGTATGCAAAAGTTACGTCCCCGGGAAGTTGATGTACTAACTTACCCAAACGGGGCCCACATGACTTTTGGCGCTTCATCTCCTAGGGTTAGGTTTTTGGATGTCTAGGGTTTTTGGAATTCTTGTTTATTGTAAAAATTCCTTCATAGCCTCATTGTAATCTTCTTCTGGCGAATGCGCGCAATCGTCACATCTCTTCTCAGAGATAAGCCACCACCATTCCAACAAGCTTGTTTCCGCTGCATTTTATAGTTTTAGCTTATTTCATTATTGAATAGAAAACCCGTTTTACTGTATCTCTGTTATTTTGTGTTAAGCACCTGTTAATAATCTATATTCATTTCGTTCTGCTCATAAAATCCGGATCACCATTACTATTAATTGTGATAACACTAGTGCCATAAGTATCTCTAAAAATATCTGAATGCATTCTAAAACCAAAAACATCCCAATTAAATACCATTTCTTAAGATATAAGGTAACTCAAAGAGTGGTTAAAATAATGTATGTATACACCAAAGAACAAATTGCAGACATTTTCACAAAACCTTTTCCCATGAGTACCTTTGAAAATATTCGACATAAATTGGGAGTAAATCACATACCTCATTAAAACCATAAAAGTCGTATCAGAATAAAAGGGGTTCTTGGATAGGGGGATATTCACCACAAGGGGAGCTAAGAAAGATCCCTTTTTTTGTTGTTGTCAAAGGGGTAGAAATTTGATAAACAACATAGATATTTCAAAGAAAAGGTTGCCATCAATGCCAAAGGGGGAGAATGTTGGACACAGTGGTATGATATTGTCATTGATGTCAACAGAGTGCAGGTGATGAGATAAAATATCAGGAGATATAATGTAGTAGGTCTCGCAGAAGCCTGATCCTACATAGAATAATCCCTTGTAAATATTGAGTTACAAAAATCATTAGATTAGTTCAGGATTTATCCTGATCGTTTGATAGAATCAAGTTGAAGGACACAATGAGCATAACCCATAAGTCACGAAGTCTTGAAACCTACGAAATTGTGAAGTAAATGTTGACTGTTTGATATTGTGGATAAAATTTTGATCAGTTCTCAGTTGTTGGATCAAGCAGGAGATATAAAGCTTCAATACTCCAGAGATTTGCCACTTCAATGATTACTGGAAACAAGTAAGAATCCATGAAATCCGGAAGTCACAAAATAATTCCAACCGTTGATAAGGAAGGAGCTACAGATGGTTTCCCAGCGGTTAGATCAAGATTGGATATAGAGTTAAGCACTGATCATCGATTTGAAATGAAAATGTTGGACTGTCAAATCACAGTAAAGGAAAGAAGGTGGTCAACTCTGACGTTGACCACTCCGGCGAAAAGGATTATGAAACATGCAAGTTTATGTGAAGGCCGAAGCCACAAAGTCACGAATTCTCATCGATCGTCGGATCAGAGGAAGAGCAGAGAAACCCCATCAAACGTTGATCAAGCATAGTAGAAGGATACGATAAGTGGGGCCAAAGGCACGAAGTCCCAGAGTAAACAAAGGACGTCTGATCAAGACAAGGAAATATCTACGGTGATAGATCTATTCGACACTTTGACAATGATCGAAGGATGGTATAAAAGTGCCAAAAATCTCGAAGCTATGAAGTAATGAAAAGTAAAAGTCCTAGTCATCAAGGACACGTGGCCCAATAAGATGCTGACAAGTGTCAAAATACATATGGCACATAAGGTTTGTGAAAGTCACAAATCAGGGTGAAATGTGGCACACCCACTACGGGTCCACTTCATCATAGGTGACGTCAACACGCCATGTCATTCTGAGACTACAACCTCCAGGGATAACCAACTTCTCCTACCAACAAAACAACTCAAAGCATCGATGATCGAAGTCATGAATTGATGTTAGCCGTTGATCTAAGTCTTTCGATCATTCGACCAAGTATAGTGGAAGGATAGTGTAAGGTGTACTAACAATTGAAAGAAATCAATCACCACAAATTTATGACTTATTCGGTAGGTAAACACTATAGAGGGATTGAACTAATTTAGAGTTCGAGTAGCTTGGAGTCCCAGAGTCATGAATAGACGAATACCCAGAGAGCAGGAGGTCCTTTGTGCCTAATTCTACGGTCCTAGCTCTTGGACATGTGAAGGTTATCAAGCAGGGAGTGCTGATACACCCTTCGACGAAATTTTCTCCGGAAGATTTGGAAGACTGCAAAGGCCGCAGTCCCGAAACGTCGAAGTCCAGAAGTGAACAAGAACCATCCACTCAACTGTAGATTAAGTCCTGATGGTCGATTTGTTTGAAGCCTCTGGATAAGCCAGGATCGTCCATCCAATGGAAGATCAAATATTGGTCGTCCGATATACTAGTGAATACAATATACTTACTTCGACAAAATGTAATCTAGGAGGATTGAATGACTGCAAAGGTCTAAAGTCCTGAAGGACAAAGTACCAGAGAACCTGGTTCCAACATTGGTCACGTGATAAGGTAAAGAAGCTAAAGGGGATAGAATTAAATAATCCATCAGACGTTTGAAAAAGGTCCCATGTAGAAGAATAGGGGCGGAAGAAGAAAGAGTTAACATAACAATGCTTGGAATGGATAAGCTCATGGTTTTGAGCCTGCGGTCACATGAATTTTGGTTTGAAGGGAGAGCCTATTGATTAAGACTCGAATTTACAATTATTCAAGATTTGTAAACTAGTGAACCGATACACAGTCATGATTAAAGAAGAGTTAAAAAATGAGCATTATGAATAAAGAATAAAAAGGAAAAATGATATTATTTAAATTTTAATATTATCATTTAAATGAAAGGGTACAATTGTTCATTGTAAAAAGACACAATGGACAAATTCACACCAATTGGAAGACTATATAAACAAGAAAATAATAGTGAGAAGAAGGTGTCTCTGCAGTTTAGATCAGAAGATCAAAAGTGTAAGTAGAGTCCATGAAGAAAAAATGATGATACTTATGGAGTGAGGGTGGAAGGGAGGATCAAGGAAGTATTCATATCCTATACTAAGTAAAGTGTGAAAACAAGGGAGTTAGTGCTTCCTAGGATTGGTTCCCTTAAAAACAAGGGAGTTGGTGCTTCTTAGGGTTGGTGCCCTAAAGACAAGGTAGTTGGTGCTTCCTAGGGTTGGTTCCCTAAAAAAAGGGAGTTGGTTCTTCCTAGGGTTGGTGTGATAAAGAAGGGGATTTGTGTCTCGAAGAGTTGGTGCTCTAAAGAGGATTGGTGCCCTTCAAAATCTCAGACTACTCTCTATAAATACTTGTAATTCTTGTTAATTATATTTATACAATTGATTTTAAATACATGTCCTTTTATAATCTATTTTGATGGTTAATAAAATAACAAAGTAATTACTAATTGTTTAAAAAGGTAATACTGATTCACTCCCCCTCTCAGTATTCCAACAATAATTTCAGGGGAACCATATTTAAGCCTCTTGAGGGTATGTTTCTTCCCTTCTCGCATGAATCTCATGTATAATTCTTTGAAATCTATGGTGACTAGTCCCAAAGTGCATAACCATTCTACCCCAAGAACTATATGACAACTTCCCATTTCAATAGAAAACATGTGATTATTGATATGCTACTCACCAATTTGAAGTTTCACATTTTCACAACGATCCCCACATTTCATAATACCACCATTGGAGATCACATTTTGAAAATTAGATATGAAACACACATAACAATGAGTGTCTTGTGCTACTCTCCTATGGATAAAATTGTGATTGCTTCCACTATCAATCAATACAATCACTTTATAGTGCTTGATGTAGCCAACCAATCTTAAGGTTTGGGGTGTCGAGAAACCTAATAGGGCATGGAGAGAAATTTGGGGTTATTGGGAAGGATCTTGCAATGGGGATTCATCTTCCATGGGGGAGGGTATTGTTTTCCAAAGTTGGTTCAAGAGTATCTTCAACCACAATGTCCTTTGTGTAGTCATGTGGAGATACATCCATTTGAAATAATTTATGTTCTTTACTTTTGTGCCATTTAAAATATCTTTCATCACAATCATAGAAAATATGGAGGTGTTGACATTTTGCCATCTCTTTGAGAGATAACTTGTGGATGTGTGATGTAAGCTTAATTTAATTTGATCAATAGAAAAGAATAATAAAAAAGTAGTGTATATGAATATAGATTTGAATGATATATGATGGTATACATTGAGAGAGAATAGTCTATAAATATATCCTAAGGTGCCTTTTAACGAAGAGTTGTCACTTTTTAGTCATGATTTATTATTTTTATTAAATTTTAATTTATTATTTTAGCTTTATCTATTTATTTATTATTATTTTAG
>ML778558.1:897297-920008 GCA_009831015.1 Picea engelmannii | reverse complement strand
GTAGGTGGGCCTTTGGTCCCATATTTCAAACTAAGGCTCTGATACCATGTGTAAGGACCTGATTTAATTAAGTTTAGTAAAATTCATAAATTTAAACAGATAAGATTACTTTGACGCATAAACAATAAGTAATTTCTTTCATTCAACATATAAGCAACAAAAATTTAAATAACAACATGCTAATAATTTTAAATAACCATCACATGTTCATGAGAATGCATACATAAAAATACCTCTGTCTGATGCTAAATTCCCGACCTTTGATTGTCCTCTTTGCTGCTTTGCCCAGACTCTACTTGATGCTCTGACCAAACCCTGCCCAAAACCAACTAACCACCCAACCAACTAGGAGCAACCTATCTGGCTCCCTATCTATAGGATTCTGTGAGGATTCCTGGCCCCGAGCCCAAAACTCCCAGCAACCTGGTGCCCCCTACAACAGTTCACCCAATCTCCAAAACCAAACTCCCAAAACCAGAAAAATATCCCACAGCCAAAAATACAGTCCTCTCCTCAAAATAATGCTTCCTCTCCAAATTTTCATAATAATCTCCTGTAAGCCTCTGCCCAGTCATATCCCCCTCATTCACTACCTCCTCCTTCATTCAATGCCACCCACCTTATCCCTCCATTCAACACCCCATCCCTTGTCATATGTAAAGTTTCATAATGATTAAATTAAAGTTATTAAGCCCTTTAATTCTTTACCCAAATCATTGAATGTGTTAAGTAATCAATTAATTAATTAATCAACATTTATTAAACAATAAATAAATTAATAAATAAATAAATAAATAAATAAATAATATTATTAATAGTTAATCATTACTTAACTAATACACATTAAGACAATTAATTATTTAATTAACTATACTTAATAAACCCTATGTAACTATTTAACTAGGGTTGTTACAGGATCTATAAATACTTCTCACTTGATTTCATTTTGTAATGCTTGCTTGCAGTGGAATAATACTACTCATTTTGCACTAGAGATTTTCGCTACACTTGTGTTCTTTTTCTCTTGGGATAAATCGATTTTCTCTTTGATGGATGATTGCAATATTTTGGATGCTCATGGATGGATAATTAATGTGCAAATGCTCTTGGTATACTCTTCTTCAAGTTATTGGGTGAGAGACTTCTAGTTTTGTTTGTCCATTTATGCATTTAATAATGTTCACGTGCTTGATTTAAACTAAGTTTAGGGATAGAATAATCTCTACAACCCTAGATCTAGTTTATTGGTAAGATTTGTGGCAAAGACTAGGAGACTAACAACTTTGTTGCAGGTTTTATCATCTTATGAAATTTTTGCTAGATGTCTTGTTGATTTTAACCCTATTGTAGGATAGCTAACCCTACAACCCGTGAAGGAGATTTATTTCTTGGGACTTTCTAGCCTCTCCTCCAAGATTTGACTCCATACCCAAAGAGACTAAGGCACTGATCTTGCACTGAATAATGTGAAATTGTGCATTGGGAAGCATTTTTTTTCACCAAGATGAAGATTTGACTACAAAGCATAAATTTCCCCACTAGGGAGACCTCTTTGCCCACTTGGGCAGCCTCATTTGAGGGGTTCCAACCTCTCTTTCTTTCATTCTCTTTGCTGCAATTTTGACCCTAGTTAGGTTATTAACCCTATATTAGCTAGATCTTGAATTTCCTTAGGTCAATTTAAGCAAATAAATAGTCAAATTTGAATCCCTCTAGCTGATCTATAAATCTAGCATAATATCTTTGGATTTTGATGGTTAGATTTTTTTCTGTACCTCAATGAATTCTACAACCATAATAATGATTTTTACTGCAGAAAAAACCAATTTAGATTAGTTAATCTAACCTTAACTTAATAGGCTAGTTTAGCTAGTTTTTTGTATCATAGTTTCTTCTAAAATTTACTTAAGTACTCTTGCTGATTTTAGAGGTTAATTTGTGGGTTTTAAATCTGTTTTCTTGGCTGATATCACTGCTGCAAATTGACATATCAGATCTGGTTTATGTTCATAAAGTGTTTCAAAACCTTTGATAATTAGATCTTAGGTTCTGTTTGGTCAAATTTAGCAAGTAAATAGTCAAAATTAAAGAGAATCAAAAGATCTATCACCTAGACTAATTAATTTGTTTTTTTGGTAATTTAATTTTCCAATGTACCTAATTTAATGCTACAGACATAAGTCTGATTTAATGCAGAAATTTTCAGTTCAATTTAGCTTAGCTTAAAACCCAATTGGTAGATTAGTTTCCTAGCTTTAATTTCCTAGTTTATTGTTAATTGTTCTAGACTTGTTTTAAGTGTTTAATTAGTAACTTTGGACTTAATTTTAATGCCGTCTTACACATTTATAAGATCTGGTGCATGTTACTTTGTCACTTAGTAAACATTGTTAAAGTGCCATTTTACATTACTAGCATAAATTGGGTAAACTTTGGAAATATTGTTGGTATCTAGATCTTGCATTTCCACTTTTTATTTATCTCTTTGATATGATATATGTCAATGCCTATTGATTCAAGTGCTTAGTCATTTTTTATCTCTTATGCTTACATGGACATGTGATGAATGTCTGTGTTGATGATAATGTAATTGGTTTGTCCATTGGATATCACTTGTTAAATTCTTTTAACTTCTTACTTGCATAAGAAAATAATTTATTTGGAACTTGCTTAATTTTTTAATTGGTGGGGCTTGTACTTAGGATTAGGATTATACCGATTAGGTTGACCTTGGATTGTTTAGCCTTACGGGTTTTGGGGATTTTTCATCCATCCTCCTTGCCTTTTCTTCCTTTACTTCTTAGCTCTTTTCTTTTATCCTATCCTTCCAAGCTTCATATCTTGACCCTTAGGACATCCTTAGACTACCCGTAGTCTTCCCTTAGGGGTCACCCGAGACCCTTCTTAAGATGACAGTGGGTTGTGGTCCTGATTTGTTGTCCATCGATTGGGATCGTGAAGGACTCTACATGATCTACAATTTGTGCGATAACAGGGACCACCAAAGATTTTGTGGAAGGTATTTTTTGATATACCCCAAATCACTGTATTGTTGGGTCCAATGGAAAAGGGTTACTTAAGAGGTATACCCACATGATCAACATGATGCAAATAATATTTTGAGATAGGTGTCCCATAATGCTGCTGGTGGGACATACACTTTTTTTTTTCTTTTTTTTTCAAGGTACTACTCTTGTGGAAGTATTACTCCTGGCTAATTATTATTATGTTGATAGAATATTCAAATTCCTTCTAGATGCAAATATGTAGGAATTTCATTGGTTGACCGCAGAAGATAGGGATGGCAGGGTCCTAGAGATAGAGGAGTGTTAGGTGCTATAGCTATTTGATATACTTGTAGGGTCCAACAATAGTACTTGGTCTAGTATCTTAGGGCATTAACTAAGGAGGTTCAATTGCGAGCTTATATATACAACCTGACAACCTAGGTACTATAAAGCGATCTCCTTGAGTGATGTTCTCAATGTACTATGTCAACAAGATATCCAATCAATTGATTTGGAGTTGGTTTCATATATACCTAGGGGACTTCCTTCTTTTGGAGAAAAAAAACCCTACAATAGTGGGATTACTGCAACAAATCAATGACAGTACAAAAATAAAATTCCAAGTCAAAATTCGACAAAAATGTTTGAGGATAAGGATAAATTCAATCATATCATCGCAAATTAATTAAATTTTAATATTTTTTTTTCTAGGCGCTCTGATGAACGTCGAACTTCCAACGAACATCTATCCCCATCGATATTTCTAAGAACCTAGGGGAATACATTTCTTCCCATGGTAAGTTATTCATTATATATGTCTTTGTATTGATTCTATTTATAAAATTTTCTTTTTAATTTTTTTATATACATTAGAGTTATTGATTGTTTGTAATTGTAAAGATAAATTCTCCTAGGTTCTTATCGCCAGATAAATATCTTCCAAGTAGTAGTAGAAATACTATTGTACAAGATGTGGAAGATGGTATAAATGTTGAAGATCACGTCAATACTATGGAAGAAGATGACACCAATAATATTGTTGAGTTGGATGATGGGACAAATAGATTGATCTAGGATATCTTTGATCCTATCGATGAAGAAAACGATGATGGTATTTATGATTTACCTCTGCTTGAGAAGGCAGAAAAACCCCTTTATGAAGGCTCAAGAACAAATATTCTCTTTGCTATAATGTTGTTGGTGAACTTGAAGGTATTGAATAGTTTGTCAAACACTTGTCTCACACATATCCTAAGGTATGTAATATTATTTGTCACATATTATACGCAAATGTTGACTTTATTTTTCTCTATTTTTAGTGTCAATTAATGTGTAAATTAAGGATGAAATATTTTTATTACTATTATTTACATTAACTATTTTTTTTTTTATGTTGTAGATTGTTAGGTGAATTTTTCTTACCACCATCAAATAATTTACCTTGCACATACTGAGAGATGTGTGCCATTATGAAAGATATTGGGATGGAGTATCATGCTATTGATGCATGTTTGAATGATCATATTATTATTATGGAAAATATGCATCGGAAACGAAATGCCCAGAATGTCAAATTAGTATATATCGAACTGATCAAGTAACAAAAAAGGTGCCTCACAAGGTTCTTCATCATATTTCGATAATTCCACGTTTGAAATGATTGTTTAGGTCCCAAAGCATTGTACATTTTATGAATTACCATGCACGACACATAAGTGAAGATGGTGTTCTTCGAATGCCTGCAAATGATTATGCATTTAGAAACATCAAAGAAAGATGGCCAATTTTAAAGAAGAACCTCGTAATATTAAGCTTTCATTGGCAGCTGATAGTGTCTATCCATTTGGTGAGCTCAAGTATATTTACTCAGTGTGGCCTATTTTTGTTATAAACAATAACCTTCCTCCTTGGATGTCAATAAAGAGGGAGCACACAATGTTGGCAATGATTGTTCGAGGTATTTGTTTACAAAATTGTTTTGAACGTTGTATTTCATTTTTCTTATT
Source organism: Picea engelmannii (assembly GCA_009831015.1). Lineage (NCBI taxonomy): Eukaryota > Viridiplantae > Streptophyta > Pinopsida > Pinales > Pinaceae > Picea > Picea engelmannii. The sequence continues at coordinate 914,994 of ML778558.1, read as the reverse complement.
CATTGCATAATTACTTAAATATAGGCAAAGTAGTAATTAAGTGTATTTTCACCCAATTAGGTAAGTACCAAGTGAAATATATGAAAGTATATATTGATCCTCTTTTCAACGAGCTACTAAAGTTATGGGATGGCATCACTATGTACGACATCTCTAGACCAATAGGGAAAAGGAAATTTCAATTCCATGGAATACTTACATGGACAATTCATGATACCCCAGGGCTGACACATTTTTTTGGTATGTAACATACCGATGTAATTTAATAGTATATATAATTTTATGAAAACATGATGCATGCTTTTTAAATATCAATTCTTCATTATATAAATAATACTAACATTAGTCCATATAATCTTGCAGGCATTTAAACAAAGGGTAAATTTGCATGTCCAGTTTGTGGTCCTAGGATGAAATCATGTCGTTCAAGAAATCTAGGAAATGAGGTTTTTGATGAATATATGCACTTCCTCCCTAAGAACCATAGATATCAAGCTACATAAAAACATTTTTTCAATTTGAAAGAAGAGACTGGAATAAAACCACAAAGAATGACACCTCACCTATGGAAGTTGGAATATAATAGATTAAACCATCAAGGTAAGAATTAATTTAGTGTATGTGTTTGCATATATATTAATGTTTTACTATTTTAATTTCTATCAAATTCTTTTTATTGTATCTAACAATTGTTGTTGTAATATCATTAATTGTTTTTCATAAACGTCGTCAAAGCATTAATGTCTTCCACGAGGAATGAAAAATTACCCTCTACAATTCAATAGGTTTCCCTACTATGAGAACCTAAAAATAGCTCATTTGTTTGATAAAATGTGTATTAGGAAGAATGTAACAAAAACATTGTGGAAAATTGTAGATGGAAGGAGTGACAATTTTTTTTTTGTCAAAATTTGTATTGACATTTAGGAAGCCAATCATGCACTGCAAAATGTGATTTATTCAAATATCAATGGAGTACACCGAAATAGTATTCCATGGATATTTACAAAACATGAAAGCAATGTTTTAAAATAGGCCATTTAGAAAATTAAATTTCCCATGGGATTTGCTTCAAACATAAAAAAATATCTTAACGAAGAAAGGTGAATTTGGTGGGGTGAAAACTCATGACTGACATACCTTCATTAAGGTAATTATTTGGACGTAGATTTCTATATTGGTAAACATACAAATTTTTAGTATTATAATATGGTTTTATTTTCGTAAAAATTAATGATCCCTTTGTTGGTACAATATGTTCTACCTCTATCTCTACCTGAAAACTTTGAAAACAATGTAAAACAAGTTATATATGATCTCGGAAAATACATGAGGTAAATATTAATAATTTATATGAAAAATCGTTGTTGCTCAACTTGTTGACATCTATTTTACTTTCAATGTATATACGACGTTGTTGTTGAAACCTATGATCTGATTTGTTATATCATGTGTAGGTGGTTTTCATCTAAAGAAATACATAAAGAAGATATAAAATATTGAAGGAGAGAAATTCCTCGGCTAATGTGCGAAATGAAAACATATCTACCTGTGACATTTTTCAATGCACAAGAACACTACCTCATACACCAAGTTGAGGAGATTGAAATGTGTGGACTTGTACACACAAAGTCGATGGGGATGGTGGAGAGGCACTCAAAGTCATTGAAGGATTGTTTTAGACAAAGAGCACATCCCGAGGGATCTGTCATGGAGGGATATATGGTATATCAATCCTTGGTGTATATTAGTCAGTATCTTCCTAAATTAGCAACAAAAATCATGAAGGTGCCTCATATTTGGGATCTCAATTCCATTAACAAATTGAAGGGGAGGTCTTGGTCGGGAAAGGTAGAATGAGGAAAGTGAAAGGTAATTAGATGGTAGAGATCTATAATACTTTTCATTAATATTTATTTATTTCTATATTGTACTTATTCAAGTTTTATTTAGATTCCATGATCAATTATTATTTAGTCTTTAATCTAATTATTATTTTTTATTCTTTTTTATACAGTTGTTCGAGAGTGGGATGCACTACATTTATACACCACAAACAATCTTGATTGGAGGAAAGTATGGATAAATTGATGTAATATACAATGTAATGGTAGGTTATCATGGGAAGGGGTGGCTACTTTGCTTAAAGAATATCATCGTAATCAATATACCAATCTTACTTCTAGGGAAATTGATTTAGCATATGGTTTAAAAGATAAACATGTAAGCATATTATTCACCCACATCATTTTTACGTTATTTTCCATTCTATTAATATAGGTCATGGTGTGTTTCTTTTATAAAGTTTTACTAAGTCTAAATATCATGTTTATTCATTGACAAATATGCATTTTTTACGTGTGGGGAATATTGCAGTTGAAACACCACAAGGCTATGTGGTGTAATGGCCGTAAATTTCACATCAAAAAGTTGGATGATAAGAAGAAAACATATGATTTTGGGATAAATGCAGTCTTTCAGGTCACTAATGTTTCCTCTATAAGTGACAGACATCCAACAATATCCTAAAATATATACTATGGGTATTTGAATGATATAATCGAGTGTGAATTTAATTCCTTCACGTTAGTTTTGTTCGAGGTCAAATGGTATAGGTTACATATGAATGAACATGATCCTGAAAGAACTATTATTGAGCATTCCAATGGATTTACCATGGTTAATACAAGGACGTTTGAGTAGTGTACAAAAACTTATGCTCTTCCAAGCCAATGTGAGCAGGTATTTTATTCATAGGTTCCAGGTAAAGCAGGTTGGTTGTACATTGTTATATATGATCCAAGAGGAAGGCCTATAAATTATAATGTACCAGAAGAAGATGATATTGAATAAGAAGAGATGCAGAAGAACATGAGGTAGATGTATCGTTAGACAAAGAAGTCGAAAAAGTTGAGCCAAATTTAGATGACAATGTTCTCGATGAACATATTGACGATGATATTATAAAAAATGACTTTGATGATGATGATGTTGATATGGTCAATCCTTTCAACATCGATTTTGAGCCATATGATTCATATATAGACTTGGATGAGGACTTATATGATCAATGACATTGAAAAAATGATGAAATGTAGGAATTATGTGATCATTATATCTTTTCACAGTCATCATCATCATCGTCATCGCGGTCATGGTCATTATCATGGTCATGGTCATCATAATTGTCATAATTGTTGTCATCGTCATTGTCGCAGTCGTCATCATCATCATTGTCATTATGCATAATTCATTGTTTTATCTTTATAATTGTAGATCTAGTGTTTATTGGTTATATCTAGTGTGTAAGTCATTTTGGACATGGATCACTATTAAATGACTATCACAACTCTACACTTTAGTGAAAATAACTTCATTATCTTCAACAATGAGTTCCAAGTGAGTTATCTTCCTTATTCCATTTCCATTTCTAGCATTATGGATTCTATCTCACTAAAGGAATTGTTGATTAACTAACCATAGTGAGTTTCTCCAATTTCCTTTTCTAATTTGCTGGTAAAACTTAATTGATCTACCATTACAATAACCTATAATCCTAGGATGTCATTCAAAATAAAATCATAATATCATAAAACCATGGATTGGAGACCAATATGCATCCCTGATATATATCATAAAACAATGGATTGGAGACCAATATGCATCCTTGATATATTATAATATATTATATTATATATATTATAACCAAAATTAGAAATTGATCTCGCGACCATTATTAACTCTTCGAGCCGATATACCCTACCTTCATGCTGATATATCCACCTTCGCACCCATATTCGACGAACTACCTCACCGTGTGAATATCTCCTCATGACCTGATCACCGCATTCGCCTAGTCATGACCTGATCACCGGATTCACTAGCTCTCGATAACCCTATCCTAGATCGACAGAGGAGTCCGAATCGACAGAGGAGTGACAAATGAGACAAAGGATCCCAATAGACCTATCTTGAGCGACATTAGAGACATAGGAGCCCTGATTCGAGCAATGCTTCCAAAACCGGTAAGTTTTTCAATATCCTAAGCCTACAAATTCTCAAAACCCTAATTCCCAAATCTAGGACTCTAATAGATGTGAGATTTCTTATCACACGATATGGAATATATTCTAGAGATTTTCTACCAGACAAAAATGTTGCTCAAACATCTTGACCTTTGAATTCATTAGAGATTGACTTAAATTTGTTCTCCTTCGAAGAAATCTTGTCTTTCAATATTTCAAAGGAATACCTCTGAAGCCTTTCCCACTTTGAAGCAACCATTTTTTTCCGTCTCAACAATTTGCATTCCGCGCATCCTTCTCCATATACCATTGTAGACACAACCATTCAATCTGATTGCATCCTTATAGGTAGGCCATACCATGATGATTTCTTCCAATTTCCTAGAAAATTTATGCTCACTCTCTACAACAAAATGACTGGATTCAACGATAGCCTCATGATCTGATTGATCTCATAGGTTTTACATCCTTTTCAAGTAGCATGGACATGACCATATTTCTCTCACAATGAGCCAACGAACAACCTAAGGAGAGTTTACTAACTAACTGCTAATTCAAGTTTGTGAGTAGGTCCCTCAACATCAATAACAAATTTCCTAGAAAAACCGACTAGTGACCATTGTTTTAACTCATTCCATTCAGGCTCAAGAAAAATAATTACAGTGTAGTTGACATCATAAGGGATCGACTCTATGGGTAAAACACTAGATCTACAATGATAAAAAAGCTGTTGCTGACATTCTTCGTTTCTTCTTGGGACTCATCAAAATAAAACAACAATAGGTAGTTAATGGCATAACAAATGTGTTGAGTTTAGTAGAAAGGCCAGTGCCTTCCAATATTCACAAATCCTAAAAAATTATGACCTCCTATTGCTAATATTGCATGAGAACAGATCCAAAAATGGAAACAAGGATCATGCCTTAATTTATAGTAGGAGAATAAAAACACACTAGAGATAGAAACATAAAATAATAAATGAATACTCAAAAAGAATAGTGTCCTTCCCCAACAACCAATCTAATTTGATCATAAAAGCTAGTGACTACTTATTCTTTTCAATCCAGATCATGTAAAAAAAACGTTGGGGTTGTATATGCCACTTCACATCTCTAGGCCATGGAAGAGTATCTCAATGGACTTTGTTGGAGGATTCTCTGACAATAGGGGACATCACAATTATAACTTTGTGATTGTGGATGGACTTAGAAATATGTCTATATTTATTCCTTGCAAAAATTCAGTGGCATGGTAAGATGCATATCATTATTTTTTCACATGAGGGTGCATTTTGTTCTAGCTACATATATTGTATTAGAAAAGGATAATTGTTATAGGAAGCCCGATTTGATCGGATGATTCCATGAATGTTCGACTTCAAATCATCTATTCACATTCGTTGGATTTTACTAGGGTACCTTGGGAGTCATTGACATCATAGGTGAATTCCCTCTTGGATCTTAGACCCCTATGACCAAGATAGAAAAGTGCTAACATTGAACACTGACTTTCCTTTAAACATAGCTAAGTTAATCAATAGAGAAGAGGAAGAAAGTAAGAGTACCTTTTTACGAAGTTTGTCCTTGCTCAGTTCAAGTTGGGATTGATCTCCAAGTCCTTTAACGAGTCTTGCAATCCCATAAACAACCAAGACAAAGCATACTTCCTATTCTACCATGATTAGTTTAAAAATAGATTCATCCAAAGAGACAAGTCCATGCAAATGTACACCAACTTGAAGGAAACATGCCAAGCACATGTATTAATGAGAACTCAAAAGAGATACTTACAAACCATTGATGAAGTCCCAACAACCTCTCCAAGTCCTCCTTGTCCAACCCTTGCACAAAGCTCCCAAATCATATGTTTGATATCCTAAAGTCTCCACTTCTCATGAGATCATAAGTTTGGTATCTCTAAACTCTTTCATGCTTTCCTCCTCCATGGAAAGCCCTCAATATATAGGATTTGGAGGCTTAACCATCATGGAGAGGATCTCTCATCAGATCCACTAAAAAAGGGATCTCTAAGATATTTAGGGAGAAAAATATTTCTTAAGGATTTTAGGGAGGAAATATCTCTCAAGGATTTTAAGGAGGAAATATTTCAACCATCCATGAGATCCACCACCTTCCCTAAAAAATAGGAAACCAAATGTGAGGTGGATTCTCACACTTAATTACTTTATTTTGCATGAATATTAATAATAATTCATGTGTACTTGATATTTTGGCCTTCATGTACTATATCTCTCCTCCACATCGACTAGAGATTGTGACATAGGTTATTCCATGGTGTCAAGGTGTATGAGACACTTATATGAAACTAATGACACTTAGGGTGAGGTACCTAGGTGTGCAAATTTCACGTGTAACAATAAAACATTTCTTTTCCACTTCTAGATGACATTGTGGGTTATGATGGACACCAAGAAGACTTGAAATAATCAAATTGTATCTCAAAAAACTGATAAGATCAACCCTTAGCAAGACACTCTCTCTCCTACTTTAAATATCACATGGAATGAAAAAATAGAAAATCACTATTGTGGCTCAATCCTAAGGATAGAAAAAGCACCACATTTGAACATGCATGGACCCTCAATCATATAAATATAACATTATCCAAAAATAGTCAGTGCATCCAAAAATATCAAGAACCTCGTTCAAATATAGAACTTTTCACACATAGATATTCTGATTCTTATTAGTTGATGGTTTATCTTACCAATCACTCATTGAAGAAATTGAGCACACAAGGTCAAATTCAAATAACTAATAGAAGATTTGGAAAAATAAAGTGTTAATGTTTGAAATAAATAAATGGTAACCTAGTTATGAAGCATACTAAACCAACAAACATGCTCTAAATATTAGTATTTCCATCCATAAAAAATACGTAAACAATACTTTCAACCAATGTGCTAAGCTAAAAAACATACTATAGCACATCCATTAAGTACCAACCTCAATATGTAACATCAAAGATGGATATATGAAGCAAAAAGACAAGCTTCCATTGAATAATCATTCCCATACATTGCATACTTTGTATTTGATATTATCAATCCTTAAGAGGACAAGCAAGTAACTACTTTCAACCCTCCTATACTGGTTGACAAACACTATAATAACATAAATATTTTCTAGCAAGAAAAAAAAAACAAGGTGCTTAATAACAACCTTACAATGCAAGATGACAACCTTTAATATGCCCAAAACCAAGATCCAAATATACAACTATATATTTAATATCCAAACCAACAGTCTAGGGAATTTCTCCATAAAGGAAAACACATCTTGAAAATGAGGATGCGACTCTCTTTTATAGTTACATTTCCAGCTAATAGAACTCTCTAGAAAACCCTAGAGAACCCACATCTTAGGTTATTTTTGAGCATCTCAAAGGGTGTTCTAGATACTTCTAAGTAGGATGTGACTCTCTTTTATAGTTACATTTCTAGCTAATATAACTCTCTATAAAACCTTAGAGCACTCATCTCTTAGGTTATTTTTGACCATGTCAAAGGATGTTCTAGACACTTCTAGGTAGGGAACCTTCCTAGCTACATTAAATGATGTTTATTAAATGGGTGATCTATGAGGATCTCGGTGGCCACCCACCTTGTCGAACTGGATCAAAGCAATTTTTTGGCAACTTACTATTTTTAGCAGTCCCAACTTCCGGGGCCATTTTGAGGGCCTAAATGACGTTTGTTCACGATCGGGAACCTCAATGATATCAAGAGTCTCTAGTTGATCCCCCCAAATGAAGCTCCTTGTTAATACCTTTCCAATGAGCTATCATGTGCCCTAAACAAATATCATATGAAAAATTTACGACCTCGAGAAGTTGATGTACTAACTTACCCCAACGGGGCCCACGTGACTTTTGACGCTTCATCTCCTAGGTTTAGTTTTTTGAATGTCTAGGGTTTTGGCTATCATGTTTATTGTAAAAAGGTTTTCAGAGCCTCATTGTACTCATCTTTTTGTGAATGATCATAGTCGTCACATCTCTTCTCATAGATAAGCTGCCACCATTCTAGCAAGCTTGTTTTCATTATGCATTTTACAGTTTGCAACATATTTCTTATTTAATAGAAGTCAAGTTTTAATGTATCTTTGTTATTGTTCATTGTGTCTCTGTGTTAAAATTATAAATTTATGGCTTCATTTCGTTCCGCTCATAAATCCGGATCAATGGTATCAAAGCGGTCTTCTCCTTGTCGTTTTTTAATGCATGTCCTTGACGCGGTTAGGGTATAATGAGTTGGGTCTCGAGATTGTTTCTCTTCAGGACAACTGCTCTCATACAAGCAAGAAACCATCCATGGAGAAGCAGAAAAAAGATGACGGGACATGAGATCCTTTCAAAATGTTGCTCAAAGAAGGCCTTGAGCGACAGAGGAACGATATGATGGACAACTTTGCACAAATCCTTTGACGATTGCCGAAAAACAATGCATGCAACTCAAGTGGAGGTGCCGCCCCCTTCGAGGTACATATCAATTTTGATATTCCTATATTTGAAGGTAAAATAGATGCGGATGCCGTAGATAAATGGTTAAACCTTCTAGAAGGGTACTTTTATATCCACAACTTTTTCGATAGAGAAAATATTACATTTGCGCTCCTCAAGGCCGCCTCCCATGTCAAAGATTGGTGGGAGACTTTTCTTGAGAAAAAGGAAATAGAGGGTTCAAAATTATTTACAATTTCACTCACTTGGGGTTCCTTCTGGGATGTTATTAAGGAAAAATACTACCCTGTTGGAATTTATGACGACTTGTATACAAGATGGACCACACTGCGGCAAGAAAGAGACAAAAAAGTGCTAGAGTTGACCAATGTATTCCATACCTTGCACAACAAGCTGGGTATCAAATATTATGAGTAAAATATAGTGCTCAAGTACCATGGCGGTTTTCATAGATACATCCAGACATAAATGGATTTTTTGGACATATCATCCTTGGGTGTGGCCTATTGTTATGCCATAAAAAACGAGTAGAAGCTTAAACATAATACGCGACAGTTTGGGTCCGAGAACCCCTCATATAAGAAATAGGGAAAGGGAAACCCCAACCCAAGGAACAAAGGATAGAGAAAATATGGGAAATATTAGTACAACTAGTCCAAGGCACAAGCAAATAAGGAAAATGGGAAGACGAAGAAAGATACCGGGAAGTGGTGTGACTTCCATAAGAGTCCCTGGCATAACACTTTGAATCATATGCAGGTTCTGACTCTGAGTTAGAACCAGAAAAAGGGAGAAGGATCATTAACGCAGAACCCAGTTCCACCGTTTCTACCAGCAAGATCCAGCCCGGTGAACCTGATGAGCTAGAGGAAGGCGAACGCCTCTTTCATTCACAGATGTGGGTGAAAGGCACTCTACTGCACTTCATCATTGATAGTGGTAGCTATAAGAACTCAATGAACCAAAGGTCATCAAGAAACTATCCCTACCGACAATGATGCACTCACAACCCTATACCATTGGATGGCTCTGTCAAGGAAGCGATCTTCACATCAACCAACAATGCTGCCTGTCGTACGACATCAAGCCATTCAAAGATGACGTATTGTGTGATGTTGCTCCCCTTGAAGTTTGTGATGATATTTTGGGCCAACCTTATTTATGGAAATGTCATGATGTATATGATTCTAGGCCTCACAATGTTATTTTTATTTTGAACAGGAAATTGTACAGGATACCTGAAGTAGTCCCACCTAGTGTTATTTCCTTGATCTTCACCAAGAAATGCAGGAAGGTAATTTATCAGATCGAGAAGTTTGTATTCTTCTCGATTCTCTCTCAAAGTGAGCAAAAGGTTTCCACCACATCCATGGCCTCCGTGACCAACCTCTCCATGCAACAGAAGCAAGCGGATAAGGCCATGGAAGAATACAAAGACATATTCTCATCACCTACTGGGGTACCTATACACTGTCAAGTCAAGCTTCCCATCGATCTGATCCCCGACGCATCACTACCCAATGGGGAAGTATATCCTCGCTCTCTACTATAAAATGAGGAGATCAAGCATCATATCTAAGAAATTCTCCATAAGGGGCACATCTGACCTAGTTCATCACCTTATGGAATCCCAGTTGTGCTGGTGCAGAAGAAAGATGTGAACTAGTGACTCTGCATTGATTATTGGGCCCTAAATAAAATCACAGTCAGGAATCGATACCCGATTCCATGAATCAACAATATACTTGATCAACTCAAGGGGTAGAAATTAAGTAAGGTTGATATGAAGTTTGGCTACCATCAGGTCCCAATAGAACAAACGTATGTATGGAAAACTACCTTCAAGTCAAAAGAAAGTATTTTTGAATGGCTGGTCACTCCCTTTGGTTTGATAAATGCCCCAACAAATTTCATGAGGATGATGGACGATATCTTGTGACCTTTCACTAATTATTTTGTGGTTGTTTATCTGGATTAAATCCTCATCTCCAACAAGACTTGGGAAGAACACTTGCAGCATATTCAACAGGTTATGCACACTCTTCAAAAAAAAAAGCTATATGCCAACTTGAAAAAATGCTCCTTCATCATGGACATGGTCCAACACCTAGGATACATTGTCGATGCACATGGTGTGCATGTTGATACAACCAAGATCCAAGTCATCCGTGACTATCCATCCCCAACCACACTCACTAAGCTTCAAATCTTCTTAGGCCTTTCCAATTTCTGTCGTAGGTTCATGTTGGGATTCTCCCATATTGCATTAGCCCTCATCCAAGTAACTAGGGGTGGTGGTAAGGAAAAAATTGTGTGGGGCCTGTCCCAACATAAAGTGTTTGATGATCTGAAGAAACACTTGTTCTCAGTGCCAGTGCTTTCATTACATGACTTGCAACAACCCTTCGAGATCGAGACAAATACTTCAAACTATGCTCTAGGTGTAGTCCTCAATGAACATGACCACCTCATGGCCTATCATAGTGAGACACTATCAGATGTTGTCCATAAGTACCCTACTTAGGAAAAATAAATGTACTCCATTGTGAAAGCCTGTTGCTAGTGGATGCATTACATTCTCAGGAAGGAGACAATCATCCAAATTGATCATAACTTGCTATAGTTCATGCAGACACAAGGAAAATTGAAGAAAGACTGCCATTAGAAGTGGTACACATATTTACAATAGTTCCACCTCAACATCAAGTATAAAATAGGAAGTACCAACCGAGTCACTGATTTCCTCAATTGACCTCTTGTCACAACACTCATCACAGTTCTAGACTCTTGCAGCCACAAGACCTATAGTTGGCCCCACCTCTATGAGACAGATCTTGACTTCGCCAACACCTACCATATGTTGGGAACAAACACAACTGTCACTAATTTCCATCTTTAGGACGGGATGTTGTGCCATATGGGACATCTCTACATTCCATAAAGCGAGCGAGTAAAGTTGATTTGGGAAGCCCACTATAGTCGGGAGGCATGACACTTCGGCATGGAAAATATAGTGGAAGTGTTGCAACGAAATTTATACTAGCCAAAACTTTGACAGGATGTCAGAAAGTATATTCAGTCATGGATTGCCTAATCTATTTCCAAAATGACCACTAAGAAACAAGGAATTTACAATCCTCTTACTACTCCTGATAGGCCCCGAGAATTCATCTCAATGGATTACATGTTGGGCCTTCTTTCCACGAAGGAGGGAAATGAATGTGTTTTTTTGGTTGTTGATTGCTTTTCCAAGATGGCGATTCTGGTCGCCTGCAAGAAGAACATCACAATGGAGGTCACTACAAATCTCTTCTTTGAATGAGTGTAGGTACACTTTGGGATCCCACAAACCATTATCTCAATTTAGGAGATTTCGTTCCTCAATACATTCTGGTCGAGCCTCTAGTCACTACTGGACACCAAGCTCACCAAGTCCAGTGCCTTCTACCCCTAGATGAATGTCCAAACATAGGTCATCAACCGGATGATCGTGCACATCCTGCACATGTACGATTCTAAGCACCCCCACAGACAAGATGAGAGTCTTCCCTATGTTCAAATAAGCTACAATAGAGACATACATATCTCAACCGGACACAACCCCTTTCAGGTGGGGTTGGGATTTCAACCATTGGGTTCCATGGATGTTACATATCCCTTGTGGATACCCAGGAAGACTCGTTGCATGCTCCAACTGAAGCTAACAAATCCACTTGGTTCATTGAGTGGATCCAACACATATACCAACATGTTTGGGATATTTTACAAAATTCCAATTCCAAGTACAAGCAATGCTATGATCAACACCAGGTGCCATGCTAGTTTTAGGTGGGCGACAAATTTTGGTTGCACTTGTATAAAGAATTCCTTACAAGGCCTCATCAAAATATTTGTCCACTCCATTATGGAACTTACACCATCACCAAGGCTGTGCATGAAAATGATTTTGATCTCACCCTTTCCCCCTTCCTTGGCTTGCACCGAGTGTTCAATGTGGACCTCCTTCGACCTTATTTTCCACCATTATTGGACACCTCAGAGATAACAAAACAATTGAAACCAACATAGCTCAACCTTGACTATGTGGAACAAGAATCCAATGATCAGATTATGGACACACAGGTCAAGAGCACTCACCAGTAGATGATCCGAATTTATGGGGTTGCCAAAGTAGGGCAGCTCCTGCACCAAGGCAAGTGGCTCACCCAGGGCCAAATTCAACAAAAATTTCCTCATCTGATGGGGGAAATCAACACAATGGAAACCATAGCTTCCTAATGGGGGATAATTGATCAAGGAGGATCTCGGTGGCCACCCACCTTGTCCAATTGGCTCAAAACAATTTTTTGACAACTTACTATTTTTAGCAGTCCCAACTTTTAGGGCCATTTTGAGGGACTAAACAATTTTTTTTCACGACCAGACACCTCAATGATAGCCTAAGAATCTAGTTGATCCCCCTAAATGAATTTCATTGTCAATGTCTTTCCAATTATCTATCATTCACCCTAAACAAAGACCATATGCAAAAGTTACGACCCTGAGGAGTTGATGTACTAACTTACCCCAATGTGGCCCACATGACTTTGGGAGCTTCATCTCCTAGGGTTAGGTTTTTGGATGTCTAGGGTTTTGGAATTCATGTTTATTGTAAAAAGGCCTTCATAGCCTCACTATACTCATATTCTTGCGAATGAGCGTAGCCGTCACATCTCTTCTCAGAGATAATCTATCACCATTCTAGCAAGCTTGTTTTCAGCCTGCATTTTACAATTTGCATCATATTTATTATTTAATAGAAGTCAAGTTTTACTGTATCTCTGTTATTGTTCACTGTGTCTCTGTATTAACATTATTAATCTATGGTTTCATTTCGTTTCTCTCATAAATCCAGATCACTGGGTTGGTTGTCATTGATGTAAACCCCTGAAGCAAGTAGTTGAAAGTGGGTTAGCCCTAAAAGAGGAAAGTTGGGTAAAACAATTAGAAGATGACCCCTAAAGGAAGCTACTTGGAGAGTATAAATAAGAGAGAAAGGGTCTACCATTAGTACCTAATTGAGCACATTGAATATCTCTTTTGTGAAATTTTATGGGCATGTATCATTGACAAATCTAAAGTAGTGAGTTTGAATCAATGATGAGAGAAATTGCATGTTTGAAGGGTTGAGACTGCGGGTACTGAACTAAGGTTTTACTGAAGATATCCGAAGGTTGCAGTATTAGAAGGATGTGAACATCCACGGGATACAATGGGACAAATCATGGATACCCACAAGTTTACTGAAGACAGAGCATGAATCTGTTGCCAAAGCTGAAGAAAAGAAAGATCGGATCTATCAGTGACAAGTTGCAGATCTGAGAAGAGGCTACATGAAGTTCTGACAGTGAGAAGGTACAACAAATCTATCTCAAGTATATCTTCGGTGAATGATTGGGGTATAGCCATGAAAGATTGAGATTTTTTCCTTGAGGGACTATTGGTTGTATGGTATATTCTGTATCAAACAAATCTACATGGATACATTACTACCGTATTGGTTGTTTGTTGTTGGTATACTTCATTGGGCATCTTGTTAAGACATATCTTGTATGGTTGAGGGTTTATGGCTGAGACATATTGTTATCAATATAGATTGTGATTGCATAACAATGAGGGTTTGATGTATGATTAATGTAAGGGATTCTTATATCACACAAGATCAATGAGACATATGTATGAACCTATTACATGGTTGTGTTAGGTCTACTTGGATATTGGATGAGTATTATTTTCTATCAGATTAGCCAGTTTGTGGGTAGATACAGGGATATCAGACAATGACCAAGACTAAGACCCTGACACAGACAGAGTGACAGAGACAATATTAGTGATACTAGTAGAGCTTTGTGCTAGTCTGTGAGTTTCAAAAAACATAGACACATACATCCATGAGTTACCGTAGGGAAAGACGTGAACATCCACGTGTTGCAGAATAGACAGGTCACACATCTGCATGAAATATTTGAAGAATATTGGTATAGGTTGTGACATGTTTTCAGTGAAAATTGTGACAATGACAGAGTTGGTACAGTGACAGTGACATGCTTTCTACATTTGGCATTTTTTATTTCTGTGCGGTTGGATAGGGTAAGGATAGGTGGCTGTGCCCACCTTCAGACTGTAGCCAAAGAACATAGGGGTATCCTCCTTTTGGTTGGAGCCAGAGAATTGGGGATTTTGATCTTCCCTTAGGTTGTATCCTGAGAATATAGGGGGTTGGAAGCTCCTTCTAGTTGGAGCTAGATTAAAACAAAGGAAGTTGGTGCTTCCAATGAATGTACTTCTTAAAGACATATAAGAAAAAACATTCTGTGGTTTTCTCCCGCATTGGGTTTCCACATAAAAATACTGGTGTACTGTGTATGTGTATGATTGCTTATTGTTCATGGTTTATTTATTCTTCACTTGTTGAATGATATTGGTAAATTGATCATAAAGTTAACAACACTTATATATTGTGATTAAAAAATATTAAAACACACTATTACTAATTCACCCCCCCTCTTAGTAATCCAACAATTGGTATCAGAGCAGGTCCTTTAAAAGGCAGTTTAACCACTGGAAGGAGATCATGGATTACTCTAATATTTGGATACCACAATTTTATGGGGAAGAATATAATTTATGGAGTAGAATAATGAAGACACACATACAATCACTAAGATTTTATGTTCAACGATCAATAGTATATGGATACAAAGCACCAACCACTCCTCCAACAGGTAAAGATGGAAATAAACTTCAAGATAATAATTCAAGAGCCACAAGTGCACTTCTGAATGGTATGACTAAATCAATATACACCAAAGTTACGCACTTTGATTCCGCGAAAGAAATTTGAGACAAACTGAAGAATATATATGAAGGAGATGAGAAATTCAAGGAAGATAGACTTCAAATTTTTAGAGAAAAGTTTGAACAATTGAAGATGAATGAATATGAAGACATAGAAACCTACTTTCTATGAGTTGATGAAGTAGTGAACAATATCAAACGACTGGGAGATGAGTTAAAGGAATCGGTTGTTGTCAAAAAGGTATTGAGATCCATACCAATGATATTTGGCTCAAATATTTCATCACTAGAAGAGAGAGTGGACCTAGCTACAATGATCGTGGATGAAATGCATGGGACAATCACATCTTATGAGATGAGAACATATCAAGACACTCTGGTTACAAATGAAGCAACATTCAAATAATCTAAGAAGACAAATAAAAATCAAAATCAAAAGGAAAAGTCAGATAATAGCAACAACGATATCTCAAAAGATGATGAAGAAGTATCCAACTTCGTCAGAAGGATGAAATAGGGAACCGAAAAATATAAAGGTAAGATTCCATTGATTTGTTTTAATTGTGATGGAATTGGTCCTTTTTCTAAAAAATGTCTCGATAAGAAAAATTACATAAATGAAGAAGATGACTCTAAGAGAAAACAAATACAAAAAGGTAAAAGAACCAAAAACAAAATTTTCAAGAAAAGCTTTTGCACCAAAGAAGACAGTTCCTCATCAGACGAAGATGAAGTCAGTGACAATGATACAAAAAATGTATTATTCATGGCAATAGAATATTTCGATGATGAAGGATCTGAAGGAGAATATGAATAGGAAGAAGTTGACTACAAAGAAGAAATGTTGAGTGCCATAGAAGTTATAAAATTGGAAAAGAAGAAAAACAAGTCACTTCAGGCATAACTAAAAAGAAAAGAGGGAGTTTGGAATTCCAACTTCGAAGAACTAGATAACATTATCACTAAATTAAAAATCCAAGTATAAGAAGACAAGATAATTAAAGAAACACTCCAAGAACAGTTAGAAGAAAGAGACACGAGCATTGGAAATTTGGAAGCAAATATTGTCACATTGAGAAAATACCTTCAGAAGAAAAACATGTAGAACAACTCTAAAGTTTTGGATGAGATTATTAGTAGTCAAAGGCCACATCATGACAAGTCCAGACTAGGATACAACTAGATAGAAAAGGGATCAAGCTCCAAAACAACAGATCAAGAAAAAAAACCAAGAAGCTACACAGAGACAATCAAAGGATCTCCTAAGAAGGAATAAGACAAGAAGTTTCATAAGGAAGATTATAGAGATACTCTACCACCCAGAAGATTCAGATTTCAAAATCAGCAGCAGTCAAAAACAAGAAGGCCTCAAGAAGAAGAAGGATTCAGAAGAGTAACTCCCTTTAGAAGATCTTCAACTTCCAGGTATCAAACTATCTTTCTTGGACTATTTTATTCATGTAACAACTTTGGACATAAGGCTGTAAATTGTAGAGAAAATAAAAGGAACAAAGACAACCATGAAAATTATGCATGAAATGGTTATTCAAGAAGGCCTAGTGAAACATCGAGAAGAAGCTACAATAAGTTTGAATCCTTGAGTATTGAACCAGAATGCTACAAATGCAACAACTTTGGCCACAATGCCAAATATTATAGAATAACATTTCCTCCAATAGAATCACAACAAAAAAACAATAGTTACAAAAAAGAACCTCAAAGAATATGGATAAGGAAGCATAATCAATACAACAATGAAGGATTCATACTCGCTGTACAAGATAAAAAAAAACGTGGTTGGTATGTTGACAGTGGTTGTTCAAAGCACATGACATGTGATAATGATAGGTTTCTAACTTTGAAAAAGGAAAGAGATGGGTCAGTCTCTTTTGGAAACGAAAACTCAACCATAATAATTGGAAGAGGCACAGTCAAGATTGGAAGTAAGGATGCCAAGGAAGAAAATATTCTACTAGTGGAAGATATGAAACAAAATCTTCTGAGTGTAATTCAAATGTGTGACCAAGGTCACAAACTTGTGTTTGATTCATAGAAATGAGAGATAAGAAAATTGGATTCAGGAAGAGTGGTAGCGATAGCTGTAATAACTCCAAGAAACATATACGTACTAGGTGAAATCAAAATGGAAAATTGTGTTGATTAAGGTTAGTTGTCATTGATGTCAACCCTTGAAGAAAGCCCCATAGCACAAAGGTTTAGGTAATGGAACCAATATTGTTTGATGTAAATATGACTCATTATTGTTTTTTCATGGTTGATAAGAAGTAAATATGGATGAACTCCAAAGTGGTCCCCTTATGGTGAAAGCCCTCATGGGAAGACGCTTTGTGGA
>ML778558.1:857476-895399 GCA_009831015.1 Picea engelmannii | reverse complement strand
GGTACATGGTTGGATGCACTTGTTTATGGTACAGGTTGATTACAGGTTGGTGCATGGTTGATGCACTTGTTTATGATACAGGTTGATTATAGGTTGAGGTACAAGTTGATGCATGGTTTATGCATGGTTCAGATTTATTGGTACAGGTTTACAGTGGTATATCTCACAGTGATAGTGGTTCCATTATTCTACTTCTACTTCAGGGTGGCAGGACGGGGCAAGGACAGGTGGTTGTAGCCACCTTTCGGTTGTAGCTGGAGAATAAAGGGAGTTGTAGCCTCCTTCTGGTTGTAGCCAGAGAATTGGGGAGTTGGAGCTTCCCTCAGGTTGTAGCCTGAGAAACTAGGGGGTTGGAACCTCCTTCCATTTGCATCTGGAAAACAAAGGAAGTTGTTGCTTCCAATGAATGTAATTCTTCAAGACATATAAGAAAAAACATTCCGTGGTTTTCTCCCGATTTAGGTTTCCACGTAAAACACTGGTGTACTGTGTATGTGTATGATTGTTCATTTGTTCATTTCTTATTTACTCTGCATTTATTGGATGATAATGCGTCATTGATATAACACTTAGATTATATGGTTAAAAGGGATTAATTGCTCTATTATTGATTCACCCCCCCTCTCAGTGATCCAACAAATTGTTGTTTAGGAAAGGAAGATGAAGTTTGGCTATGGCACAAAAGAATGGGTCACACAAATTTTGATAATATTGTCAAGGTAAACAAAAAGGAAGCAGTCAAATAAATTTCCCAGATCATGAAGCCAATAGATACATTATGCAAGCATTGTCAACAAGGAAAGAAAACCAAGACCTAGTTCAAATCAAAGGAATATTCCACAACAAGACCGCTCGAAATTGTGCATACTGATCTAGTTGGAGGGACTAGAAAAAATGGGTTGAAAGGTGAAAAATAATTTATACTATTAGTTGATGACTATACAAGAATGGCCAGAAATGTTTTTCTCAGGAAGAAGTCAGAGGCATTCGAGAACTTCAAAATGTACAAGGAGATGGTTGAAAATGAAATAGAATCGGAAATCAAATGTTTGAGATCAGAGAATGGAGGAGAGTTTAACTCAAAGGAATTTATGGAATTCTATAGTAAGCATGGGATAAAGAGGAAATGCTCCATTGCTAGGACATCACAAGAGAATGGAGTCATCGAAAGGAAGAACATGACAATACATGAAATGGATCAAACTATGTTAATGGATTCCAAGTTGACATATGTCTTTTGGGTACATGCAATGAATACAACAATTCACTTTGAAAATAAAGGAATGCTCAGAAAAATAGTGATACAAATCCTTATGAGATACGGAGAGGAATACCAATGAATTTGAAGCATTTCAAAATTTTTGGAAGCAAATGCAACATTAAAAGAGAAGATGGAAAAATAGGAAGGTTTGAATCTCGTGTTGACAAAGCCATACTTGTTGGGTACTCAAGCACAAAGAAAGCATACAAATGATTCAATATAAGGCTCAAGAGAATTGTGGAAAACATTAATGTGATGTTTGATGAGACATGTGGATGCATGATAAAAGAAGAAGGCAAGGATTAAATGGAACATGTTCACAAAGAAGAAGAAGTAAAGGAAGAAGAAGCAACAAAAGAGGAAGATGAATATGAAGAAAAGAAGTAAGAAGAAGAGAAAGAACAACACTATCTTCAAGTTCATCCAAAGACACCTAGCATAACAATACAAAAGAATCATCCAACAGGTCAGATTATCATAAATAAATATGCAGGAGTTGAAACTAGAAGAAGAGTTCGTTCACTAGAACAACTGCACCTAGCACTACTATCTACTATTGAGACAATCATTTTTGAAGAATCCAACAAGGATGAATTATGGATCAAATCCATGGATGAAGAGCTAGATCAGATAGATAAAAATGACACTTAGGAACTGGTTCCAAGGCCAAGGAACAAGAATGCGATCGATACAAATTGGGTCTTCAGAAACAAATTGAATGAAGATCGACAGGTTACTAGGAACAAAGAAATATTGGTATGTAAAGGATACACTCAGGTTGAAGGTATATAATTTGAAGAGACATTTTCCCCAGTTTCCAAAATGGAAGCAATCAAATTGGTCCTCCCTTATGCATGCTCCAAGAATATTAAAGTGTATAATATGGACATGAAATTATCCTTCCTAAACGGGGATCTAAAGGAAGAAGTTTACATTAAGAAACCAAAATTATTTTAGTTGTCAGAGGATGAAAGATATGTTTGCAGTCTGAAGAAGGCCTTGTATGGTCTCAAACAGGTCCCCAGAGCATGGTATTCCAGACTGGACAGATACTTACAACAAGGGTTCAGGAAAGGGAGTGCAGACAACAACCTCTACATCAAGATAAATCAAGATAGTATTTTGTTAATTGAAGTTTATGTTGATGATATTATCTTTGAAAGTGATGATGATAGGATGAGGCATAATTTTTCAAAGGATATGCAGAATGAGTTTGAAATGTCATTTCTTGGAGAATTATCTTTCTTTTTGGTTCTTCATATATGTCAAAGTAACCAAGGCATTTTTATCTCTTAGACCAAGTATATCAGAGAAATGCTAAAGAGGTTCGGAATGGAAGATTGCAAACCAATCAATAATCCTATGAAAACTAGTTGCAAGTTAAGTAAAGAAAGTGATTCAAAAGAAATAGATCAAAGGTAGTACAGGTCAATGATTGAAAACTTACTTTTGTGACAACTTCCAGACCAGATTGGATGCAGGCAGTTGGACAGGTGGCACGATTTCAAGCCGTACCAAAGGAACCAAATGTTTTAGCAGTAAAGAGGATATTCAAATATCTCAAGGGTACATAAGAGTTTGGATTATGGTATCCAAAAAGGAAGGACCTATCACTTATTTCCTAGACATATGCAGATTGGGTAGGTTGCATTGATGATCGAAGAAGTACAAGTGGATCAACTGTCTACTTGGGTGAGTGTTTGGTATCTTGGCTAAGCAAGAAACACTCATCAATATCATTTTCTACAACCAAATCATAGTAGATTGCAATAGGATCATGTTGCACACATGTCCTATGGATGAAACACACATTGAAAGATATACAGGTTGAGTATGATGATCCCATTTTGATATTTTATGATAACACAAGCGCCATTGGTATCTCAAAGAATCCAGTGATGCACTCCAAGACAAAGAATATTCTGATCAAGTTTCATTTTATATGAGAACAAGTTGCAGAGAAGAGCATTAGAGTTGAGTATATTGGGACCAAAGAACAAATTGAAGATATCTTTACAAAACCGCTTCCACGGGAAGATTTTGAGTATCTTCACCAGAAAATCAGAGTAGTTTCTTCCCCACAATGAATTTTGAATGCTTTTCTTATATATCATAGATTTACGTGAGGAAGCACCATGGATAGGATATAGGACAATTCAGTTAGGGGGAGTATCCCCAAAGAGGACAATTCAGTTAGGGGGAGCAACCCCAAGGAGAGTTCAGTTAGGGGGAGCGACCTCGAAGGGAAGTTACCCTTTTCCATTAATGTCAAAGGGGGAGAGATTAACTAGATGCATGGTGAGAAAACAAAGAGGCATGATTCCATAGGGAGAAATGATCACAGGGGGAGAAAGAGTGCCATGGCTTTTGTGTTGCATCAGAGTGCTTCCATCAATTCCAAAGGGGGATATTGTTGATTAATTGGGTTGGATTTCATTGATTTCAACCTTTGAAGAAAGTCCAATAGCAATTTTGGTAGCCCCAAAAGTGTGGATAAGGAACCAATGTTTGTATGAGGAATAATGTAATGAATATCAGTGAATTTGGAGGAAAGACTATCATATATGGATATTACATGTCGTTCAATTTCCAGTGATATGTGGTATGTCACGTAGTTCCTCACGGTTGAGGAGATATGGCTTAGTGAAGTTGGAGAACCCTTATGAGTTATCTAGAAGCCCATAGAAGGTCAAATAAGTCAATTGTTATAGAAGCTCCTAGAGGAAGTTTACTAGTAAAAGTGGTATTAACTAGGAGTTAGATATGGGTAAAGTTGTTGCAATAAGAAAATAATTAAAAATAAATTAGTTGCAACAAGAAGTGGTGAGTTTACTAATTATGGAGAAGTAGTTGCAAGTGGGTAAAGTAGTTGAAAGTGGGATAGCCCTAAAAGAGGGAAGTTGGGTAAAACAGTTAGAAGATGACCCTTAAAGGAAGCTACTTGGAGAGTATAAATAAGAGAGCAAGGGTCTCCCATTAGTACCTAATAGAGCACATTGAATATTTCTTTTGTGAAATGTTATGCGAAGGTATCAATGAAAAATCGAAAGCAATGAGTCTGAAGCAAAGACGAGACATATCTGCCAATGATTGTTACTACAAAAGACATATTTGAATAACATTCCTCAATTCAATTTACTACTTAAACATTGAAGCCAATATGGATCATGTGAAAACTCAAATATTTCAGATGAATTTGTCACATGCCTTTGGAAGGTATAATTTAAGGATAAATGAGGGAATTATTTTATTCTTTATGAAATTTAATGCTTCTTGGCTTACTCCCACATCATAAAAAATCAATCCACCATTTAGAAACCCAACTTGTTCATTGGCAATGAAAATTGATAAAATTAATTTTAATCTCCAACTATGATTTTTTAAAATGTTGTTGTATAAAGAGATCAATTTGTAGCTTTCAAAATAGGGTGGGTTGAATTCCATTGGGATGTTGGTAATGGAAGATGAGTTGAAAGGACCAAATTTTTTTATGGAACCCAAATCGTCAAAGCAGGACCTGCCCTAAAAAGTACCAAAATAGATAACAACTTATACAATTATCCATTTCAGATAATACCTTCCCATTTAGGAGGTTTGATGGTTTATGAAGGACCCATTACTTATTTCATTGGAAAAATTCAAATCACATGTCTTGAAATGGGGCAACTCAGACAACTTGCAAACTTGTTTCAATTTAGGCATACTTGCTGTGACTTTTGGAAGGCGTTTGACATTATTCCTAGACACTTATTCATTGAGTAGATTTGTGCCTTGAATGTACCTTACTTACGGGTACAACTTAAAATCCCCACCTTTAGTATGCAACCTTATTACATCTAAGTCCTATTTCAACACTTATTCCATCTTCACCAAAGAAAAAAATGTGAATTGTGTCAAGCCAAATGTTCACATGTGATTATTATGATCATGCTTGGCACATGCATTTTGTCGATGTCTATTCAGGTTAAGGGCGTGGATGAATTAAATCATATCGTCGCTAACTACATTCTCTCATTTGATGGAGTGTAGGTACAATAAAAAAGGTACCTATTGGACCTATCATCCTTGAGAGAGGGAATGTTTGGAGGGAGGAGGAAAGTGTTACAATGTCCAACACATCTAACATGGAGAGATAAACTATAGGTGAAAAGGTTAGAAGAAAATTCCGTAGGTGCATGTAATTCTTTCTTGCTGAAGGAGGTTCATTTTCATATGACGATGAGATCATAGGTGATGCCGAGGTTCCTTTGAGGTACAAACATCTACTGATATCATGGGTACCCAATGAATTTCCTCAGTTGGACACTGAATTGTATGTCAATGAGAGGATTTATCACATTTCTCCATCATCTGTACATGGTCTGGGTCTATTCTCCATGGATGGCATAAAGGTGAAAGATGGAGGACTTGTTGAGTTGATGGAGTATGTCAGACCATGCTACAATTATGGATACTGGTTGAGACTGGTCCAATATATACCAGGTATGCAGAGATATGCAGTCGCTACAAATTACATACAACTAAAAGACTATGATCAAAATAAAGGAGAGACAATGTATATTGATGGAAGGCCAAAGGCCTCAAGAAATATTGCATGGATTATTAACAATACAAGACCCAAGACAACATGAAATAAACCTAACTGTATATTTGAGGGGCATGAAGGAAATCAAATATTCGTATGTGCATTGAAAACAATAACTGCAAAGAAAGATTTTTTGATCGATTATGATTTGAATCGAATCTATGGAAGCACTGCTATTATGGGGGTAAACATGTTCTACCAGTATACCAAACTTGTAATTAATGTTTTCCTTTATATATATTTAACATACAATTTAATAGCTCATGCTTCTTAGATTATTTTCTAACATTCTAAATTGTCTTGCTTCTTATAATGTGGCAGGGTGATTGTGGGAAGTCACCGGCTAGCTCAGAGTAGGTATAACACTTTTTTCATATCAATTCTTGCTTACAATAATTGAATTAACATGTTTATTTGTTGATGTAGATGAGCACACCGTCAGAGCAGGATGCTATGTGGAATGAAAAATATGATTCCGTCAACCCGGTGGAAACAATTCGAAAGGATTTGATCAAGGAAAATGAGGAATACATTGAATTGGCTAGGTCTAGGCCACTTCTAGAGTGTTGGACACGTAATTCCTTGAGGTTGTGTTACTTGTAACATTGATGTAAATACAAAGTGTCATAGGTGATAGGAACAATCACCCATTGGGGAAGACCACGAGTCATTCATTTATGTATATATCCACCTATCTAGATAATTAAAATTATTAGTGTGGAGTTATCTTTCCTGACATCCTGTCCTGATAGTGGTATCAAAGCCAAAATTAACTCCATGAGTGTTTCACCTCATATGCAGAAAACGATGCCCTCTGCCATATATTCCTTTGCAATCTGATTATGTGGTTGATTCTCTCTGCCATATTCCCTGACCGAATCTACGTGCGTTAGGTTTCTATGGTGCAAGAATAATTCCCTATACTCATTTCCAGAATACCACCCAACTATTCATGAATCCGAAACCCTCTCACAATCCACTCACAACTCACAAAACTCTCATTCCAACTAATATTCTCCTACAACTATTCTGATTTTCTCTCTTCCTCTTTCCCTGTCCAACCCAAGGAATGTACCCATTTCACCGATCTCAATCCCTTGGGAATCCGATTCATTTATTAGGGTCTCTCTAGCCCAATCAGATAGGAATCTCTCAATTGGGAACTCAAGGGGAACTGCTTCTAGGAAAACTATAAGGAATCCAACAACAAACACTTGTTGTTTTAGTGCAACTCACCCATGAGTTCACTCTTCAGGCCTGACAACCCGGCTCTTCAGTTTTTTAGCTCGAATTCGCTCGAATTACGCTCCAACATGCTCTAGAATTTTTCCTCCATGGCTGCATCAACTTCAAGCTCTGTTTATTTCTCTCTCTTTATTTCCCATGAACAAAAACTTAATGTGTAAAACTGTTGTCCCAATTTCCCATCAACTCTCTTCCTCTTGAAAATCAGGAAATATATAGAGAGAAAGCATATCAGTTAGTCAAGTTTGGGCATGGGAAAAAAAATAGAGAGTAAGAAACATAGCTTGAATATGATGCAACCATGGAGGGAGAATTCTAGAGTAAGTTGGAGCGAATTAGAACTGAAAAAATGAAGAGCCAGGTTGTCAGGAATGGAGAGTGAACTCCTGTGTGAGTTTCATTAAAGCAACAAGTGTTTGTTGTTGGTTTGCTAATTGTTTTTCTAGCAATAGTTTCCCTTGAGTTCCTATCTGAGATATTCCTAGCTAACTGTGCCAGAGAGACCCTGGTAAAAGAATGGCACAATCCTTGGGTGAATCCTGATAAATGGATGGTACATCCTTTGGGTTATCCTTGATAAACAAATGGTGCATTCCTTGGGTTGGAAAAGTCAAGAGAAAGAGAGCTGGTGGAAAATCGAGATAATTGTAGGAGAATATCAGTTGGGTTGAGAGTTTTATGAGCTATGAGTGAATTGTGAGAGACCACCCTCTTTTTTGTATTTATAGCCTCAAATTGGGCATGAATGATTGTTGAGATTTGGAACAATTAGTCTATGGTTGGGTGGAGCATCCATCCCAAGAAACTGGTTGCAAAACTATTGTGAAAAGATAAGTGTTTTATCTTGCTATTATGTTAAATTATGTGTTTAATTGTTGTTCAAGAACTTTGTGTACTTGGAAGTGATTTATATGCTATTGTAATGAATTGTTTAGCTTCATTTCATGTTGATTATTAACATGCTATAGATGCTTCTATTTTGTGGTTATAGACAATAGCTACATATGTTTTAATTTGTAGCTGAAAGCTACAAGAAATGAGTTAACTGTAAATGAATTAGATTAGTTAGCAAAAAATTCATTTTTATGTATATTCCGCACCATAATGTCCCTCGGTTGGACTGGGGGAACTGATATTATCCAGCCCAACCGAGGGACAGTACAGTGCGAAATATACATTAAAAATGAAATTTCTTCTAACTAATCTAATTCATTTACAATTAACTCATTTCCTGTAGTTTTTAGCTACAAATAAAAATAGATTTAGCTACTATGTATAACCACAAAATAAAAGTATATACAACATGCTAATAATCAACATGAAATGCAGCTAAATAACTAATTACATCATCATATAAATTACTTCCAAGTACAAAGAGTTCATGCACAACAATTAAACACATAATTTAACATAAAAACAACATAAAAAACTTATATTTTCACAATAATTGTGCAACCAGCTGCTTGGGACGTATGTTCCACTCAACCATAGAATGACTGTTCCAAATCTCAACAACTAGTCACCCCCGAGCTGCGGCTAGAAATCCACAAAAGAGGGTGGTGTCTCACAGTCCAATCACAACTCATACAACTCTCAACCCAACTAATATTCTCCTACAACTATATCGATTTTCCACCAACTCTCTTCCTCTTGACCTGTTCAACCCAAGGAATGCACCATTCATTTATCAGGGATAACCGAAGGGATGTACCATCCATTTATCAGAATTAATCCAATGAATGTGCCATTCTTTTACTAGGGTATCTCTGGCACATGTAGCTAGGAATCTCTTAGTTGGGAACTCAAGGGAAACTACTGCTAGGAAATCTATCAACAAACCAACAACAAACACTTTTTGTTTCAATGCAACTCACACAAGTGTTCACTCTTCAAGCCTGTCAACCTGACTCTTCATTTTTCCAGCTCCAATTCGCTCCAATTACACTCCAACTTTCTCTATAATTCTCCCTCCATGGCTGCATCAAATTCAAGCTCTGTTTATTTCTCTCTATCTGTTTCCCATGCCCAAACTTGACTAACTGATAATTTCTGTCCCAACCCATACAAATTTCCTCCCTTTGGATTTCCTTTCTTGACTCACACTCTTCCCCAAGCTGATCGTACTCAACCCCCATGTACCCAATAACTTTGAGATGTGACCACTCACACCCACCCTCTGACATGTATTCAATGATTGGCTTTGGGAACACTCAATTAGAAATGGGAAGGTTCATATACAAATAACAAATTCAGGAAAATGGGTTAAATTAATATACATGGGTATTTTCCTCTTGGATCCCACTTGGCCATTATCTTAGACACTACCCCCTCTTGTGGATTAATTAATCCCCCATCTCTTTTCCATGTCCCCTTAGCAGCTGGCATCACATTTTTATTAATAAAACAAGGAAATACAATTCACATATTATATCACTTGGCCATAGCCACACATTATATCTACATAAGCATTAATTAAAATAGGGATTATAGTGGGGATATTACATTCCCCCTCCCCTACAATTGTGCACCATCCTTGATGTACTTTATGCCAATATACATATATGTAAATTTAAATCACAGTACTTAGAAATAGAATTCTGCAATTTAACAACTCCAGTAACAACTCCAACCAAAATCTCATATTCCTTTCAACTCGTCGACCTAAGGAATGCTCCATTCATTTATCAGGGATAACCCAAGGGATGTACCATCCATTTATTGGGGATAAACCAAGGGATGTACCATCCATTTATCAAGGATAACCCAAGGAACGAGCCATTATTTTATCAAGGTCCCCAACGCAGTTGTCTAGAACTTGAAGATGTGGTTCCAGAACTCTAAATGCCCAAAATGGAGTCTTGCATTGTGTTTTATTCAAAACTGTCAAAACGTTGAGGGTATTCTGCCTGCATGTTTTCTTCATGCTCCCATGTAGCATCTTCAGGATCATAGTAGGTCCATTGAACCTTTACCATCCCTATGGATTTGTTCATGAGCACTTTGAATTTCCGGTCCAGGATGCGTACTGGTTCCACCTGGATCACATTCCAATCAATAATATGGTTAGGATCAGGCACACATTTCTTTAACAATGACACATGGCATACATTATTCACTCTCATGGATGCATGCAAATCTAACATGTATGCAATTGGCCCTATATTTTCTAATATTTAAAAAGGCCCACAATATCTTGTTGCCAACTTTAGGGAACTTCCTAATATCACCGAACTTCTCTTTTCCTTTAATTTTAAGAACACATGTTCTCCCACTTTAAAATATCTGAAAACTCTGGTCCTGTATACGTAACTTTTCTTCCTATTCTGGGCAAATTTTAAATTTTTCTTTAACTTTTCTATTTTCTCTTCCATTTCCTTTAAACAATTCTAGCCCAATAATTTCTCTTTTTGCTGCATTATCCTAACTCATTGGAGTGTTACATTTTTTGCCATACAATGTTTCAAATGGAATCATTTTCAATAAGGCCCGATATCCATTATTGTAGGCAAATTCAACTAAATGGATATAATCTTCCCACTTTGATGGCTGATCCATCACATACATTCTAAGCATGTCCTCAATTATCCTACTAGTCCTTTTTGTTTTCCCATCTGACTCTGGGTGATATGCTGTACTAAGATTTAAATTTGTCCCAAATCCCTTGAACAAACCATTCCAAAAATCGGAAGTAAAATTTGGATCTCTGTCTGAAAATATTTCCTAAGGCACTCCATGTAGCCTAGCAACTTATTTCATATAAATATCTACAATATTTGTGGCCTTGTGTGTAGTTTTTACTGGAATGAAATGTGTTGCTTTAGTTAATTTATCCACTACCACCATGATGGAATCATATTGCTTCAATGTTATGGGAAGCTTAGTAATAAAATCAACTGTAACTACTTCCCACTTCCATTCTGGAATGGGAAATGGATGTAACAAACATGCTAGGTGTCTATGTTTTGTCTTTACTTTTTGACATTCTAGACATTTGGATATGTAGTTAGCCACTTCTTTTTTCATTCCTGGACAAAAATATTGGCTTCTTACTACTGCAATTGTCTTTTGATATCCTGGGTGCCTTGCATATGGAAAATTTTGCATCTCCTTCAACATTGCATTTTTTAGTTCACTGGAGTTCGATACATACACTTTACCCTTGTACATGAGAATTCCATCTTCTTTTAGCTCATAATAATTAAATTTCTGCTGAAAATTACCTTACTGTAATGCTTCTTTTATTTTCACATAATGTTGATCTAAATTTGCTGCTGCAATAATTTTGTCTTTTAGATCTATCATGTACATGATGATGGATGCAATATGCACCTCATGAGTTCTCCTGTTGAGTGCATCAATGACTTGATTTTCTTTTCCCTTATATGCTTAATTTCAAAGTCATATTCACTCAGAAATTACAACCATCTATTTTTCCTCGCATTTAGTGTTTGTTGTCCAAACAAGTGCTTCAAATCATAATGGTCTGTCCTTAGCTCACATTTCTTACCCATAAGGTAATGCATCCACATTTTCCATGCATGTATAATCACTGCTAACTCCAAGTCATTTGTAGCATAATTCCTCTCATGCTCTTTTAATTTTCTGGACTCATAACAAACCACATGGTCCCTTTGACTGAGAACTCCACCGAGTCCTTCCTTGCATGCATTAGTGCACAAAAAAAATCTTTGTTTGGACTTGCAATCTTCAATATTGGTGCACTTGTCAATATTCTCTTCAACTGTTGAAAACTCTCTTCACACTTGGAATTCCATTTGAACTTCACTCCCTTCTTTTGCAAAGAAGTGATTGGACTTGCAATCTTTGAAAAACCTTTTATGAATATTTGGTAATAACTGACAAGACCCATGAATGATCTAACCTCAGTAACATTCTTTGGCATTGACCATCCTTTAATGACCTCTATATTTTCAGGATCTAGTGCTATCCCTGCTACTCATATTATATGCCCCAAGTAGTGAATCTTCTTTTGATAAAAGTTGCACTTACTTAGCTTAGCTTACAATCTATGCTCTCTCAAAAATTGCAATACCGTTCTTAAATGCTGTTCATGTTCTTGTTCTGATTTAGAGTAGATGAGGATATCATCTAGGAAAACATTACAAACTTGTCCAATTACTCCCTGAACACTCCATTCATCATGCACATAAAAATTGCTGGGGCATTTGATATCCCAAATGGCACTACTGTGAATTCATAATGCCCATATCTTGTTCTAAATGTTGTCTTGCTGATGTCTTATTCCTTTATTCTTACTTAATGATAACCCGATCTCAAGTCAATCTTGGAAAATATTCTTGCATCTTTCAGCTGATCAAACAAATAATCAATTCTTGACAAAGGATACTTATTCTTTATGGTAACCTTATTAAGGTGACACACTTGGGCACATATACCCCTTATTCAAAATTTATACAAGTTTCATCTGTAACTCTTTTAATTCTATTGTTCTCAATCTGTAAGGGGTCTTAGATAGTGGGGTAGATCCTGACACAAAATCAATAGAGAAATCAATGTCTCTCTTTGGTGGAAATCCTGAGATTTCTCTAAAAACATCTTCAAAATCCCTCAATAATGGATGGTTTTCAATTCTTTCCACTTTGTCTTTGGTTGCCTCATCCATATGGGTTGCAAACATCTGACATCCCTTCCTGAAGATCTTCTTCAACTGCATAACTAAAATCTCTCTAATAACTACAACTCTCGGAAAGCCTTGAATCTTGACTTGCTTCCCTTCCTCATCAAAACCTGTGATTTTCTTGTTGTAAAAGTCTAGGGAAACATGGTGTTTTTCCAACCAATCCATTACAATTAGATAATCATATGAACCCAACAATATGATGTTTACATCTATCTTTGTGCTAATTCCATTCATGTCTATCGAACAATCTTTAACCAACTCATTGATTTTCCTCTTATCCCCTGTGGCTAACTGAACTAACCAAGATTTATTATGCTTACTTCTTTGCAAGTGAAATATTTAAACAATTTTAGCATTTATGTAACTACAGATAACTCTAGAATCAATCAAAATTGCTATGATATGGTTATCAATCTTACCTTCCACTTCGATCATGGGGGATTGATACTCTTCCTGCTTGTTGTCCAAGGTTGCATAAATCCTTGGCATGCTTCCTCCCATGTATTCCACTATTTTAGCCCCTTGAATGTTGTGTACAGTCCTCATTATTTCTCCTTTGTGAGGAAAATCCCTATATAAGTGATTCCCCTCACATCTCCAACATTGAATTTATTTCTTCCTTGGCCTTTTCCCAAATGAATCTACATTCTTTTGCTCATTTTGGGCTAGCTGTCCTTGCTGATTTGCTTGGGAGTTATTTCTGAAAAAGGGTGGCTTAAAACCTTTCTGCCTTTGATCCTTTTTCCCTTTCACCTTGTCATTACAAGCCTTTTGGAAAGCTTACCTTCCTTTGCTTTGCTCATAAAGGTGCCTTGCTCTCCTTATGGTTTCCTCCAAGATCTTGGGTGTTGACAATGATTTTTGTCAACAGAACTTTGCCGACAAAGAAGTTGCCATGTTACTTTTTTTTCGCATTTACTTGAGAAATATTGTGTGCATCTCACTCAACGATTTCTACACATTCGGTGATGAACATATTTTGAAACTACGATAAGTGTTCGTTGCAATTGACGTGGTCAATGGTCAGCTTTTGTCTTTGACAAGTTCATCCTTCTGCACATGGAAATAAATATTAGAAGAACATCACTATCAACATATGACATGGCGAAGATAAACAAAAATTGGTTTATGATTACTTACGTGCGGGAATATTCATGGGCCATGAAGTGTGTAAGAGACGTAAGAATCTTATTACAAGGTACACAGAGTACACATGCTTCTTTTATTAAGAGAGCTTCATAAAGGAAAAGTTAACCTACATTATGGATATTATATTGTTTTCTTAACAATATTAAGAGGTCATTTATTATATACAAAAAGGTTGTGGATATAACATGTGAGATTGATAAGATGCTTAATGAAGATATAAAAAATATTAAAAGAAAAGCATTAGTATAGATATACATCTTGTAATTGAAGTTTAGTTATGATATAACTTTTTACCATATCATTTTAAAAGGCATGGAACAAGGGGTGTTTAAGGTTGGTATATGATATTTCAAAGAAAAGAGTTATTACAACACCTTTTATATAAAAGTGGAGAAAACGTATGTTGGTATAATGTTATGATGAAGGACTTTATGAATTTGAATGGGCATTATGAAAAGTAAAGTTGCATACAAAACGTTATATGAATTTCATATGATTAAGTTTGAAGATTATATATAACAACATGTCTATTTTGTCTTTTTGCTCAAAGAAGATCAATACAGTTGGGTCGTTGCAATTATTATTTCACATAAGAAATCCACGAAGACTTGGTAATTATTAAACATATTGTAAACTCAACAGTCTGACAGTACATTGCCAGCTGTACTGGACAGCTGTACTTTCTATTTTTGTCTTGCTTGAGCTTATTTAGCTCAGCTATCTCCCATTACATTGTAACTTCTTAAGAACTTCGTTTTTGTACTCTTCTTCATACATTCCAATATACTGTTCTATTCTTTTCTCTCTGCATTTCTCTTTGATTCACAATTTATCATGGTATCAAAGCTTCAACAATAAGCCTCTTCACACAGTCCGGAGAGAAACACGATCCTCACAGCCCAGAGCTTCACGGATCTCGAGAAGCATTTGAAACAGACTTTTTCACAAGGCTTGGAGAGCTGTCTGTCATACTCTCGAAAGATCCTCACAGGAAACTTCCACAAGGAAGCAGAGCGTACCTCGCTCAAAAGATCAAGGAAGCAGAGACCGAGAAAGAAGTAACAGTAAATATTCTTGCACTTCTTTCAAGAATCGTCAAAGATTGACGAAGAAGAGATGCAAAATGGAAGAACATTTAAAAAACTTATTGAATTTGTTCAAATTCGTTAAAGATTCTTGCAGAAGGCATAATCGCTTAAATTTTTTCGAAATTCGCACAAATCTGTCAAAGATTGAAGCAGTGAACAAAGAATTCATGTATTTCTTTCAAATCTTTGAAAGATTCACGAATATTTCTTCCACAGGAGTAAAGAACGCGTCTCGGGGGCAAAGAAACACCATTGAAGCCGTAAGATTCGTCCTGCGAACGCATCCAGAGTGGGAAACTAGTTCAGAAGGGACGAAGAGAGCGCGGAAAAGGAGAAAAAAATTCAAGCCGTTAGATTTTGCGTAGAGGACCGACAACCGTTGGATCAGCGAGAAAGTGCACGAGGTTTATACCTCTGAAGTGCACAGGAGAAATTTTGGACTTGTGAAGTCCCGACATCATCTGGACCATCCATCAAGAGACACGTGGCGAGATCTTGGCATTTCGTGACTCGCAGGTGTAAAGGTCAGAAGACATGTGGTGAAAATTCATGAATCGTGAAATCACGAGTCCTTCTGGACTGTTGGATCAAGAAAGATCGTGAGCCGTCGATATTATCACATCGCAAAATCGGTAATCGGGAGTTGGATGCGCAAAGGTGATTGTACTCCAAAAACTCCGATACGCGAAATCGCGACATCACGTATCGCGAAATCCCAAGAGGACTTGTGAGCCGTCCATCTGTGAGAACAGGTGGCAGCAGATCCAAGTGCCGTCAAATCGGCATATCGAAGTTCGCGGTTTTGAAAGACCATCGCAACAAGAGTTCTAAACTCGTGAAATCGCGATTCATGATATAGCGATAAGATCTTAGCCGTCCATTTGCTTGGACACGTGGCAGACATCGAGGAAACTGTCGACGTTTTGGCAATCACAGTTTCAAGTTGTCAGAGAAATTTGGAGTCGCAAGTCACGAACTCACGAAACGACAAGGACCATCCATCTTGAGGGGACGCGTGGCGTCAATCTGAGGACACAGAAAAAATCCTGAAAGAGGAGAGTCCATCGACACATCGAGATTCGACGTTTCGTGAATCCTGAGGACACGAAGCACAAGAATTTCGGAACTCCAAAGTCTGAAATCCTGACAGGAGGAAAACTCCATCGTGGGGCTCAGTTGCCGTCATCTCGTCAAAATTGTGGGATCGGGAATCTCCACAGTGAAATCCCCGACGCAGATTTGAGCCGTCCATCTGTTGGGACGCGTGGTAGGAATCAAGTCCATCGGCATTACGGGATTCGGAAAATCGCGGATCCTAACGACGAGACGTCCGTTGCATCTGAAGTCTCGATTTCGCGAGAAGGGATCAGGACCGTCCATCATAGGAGGACGCGTGGCATAGATCGAAACAATCGGGTAAAGTCCCGAAAGGACAACGCCATCGGTAAATCGGAGATCGAGGAATCAAGGAGTCAAAATAACTTGTCATCAGGGTTCACGAAGTCCCGATTCACGATATCCTGATAATATCTGGACGCTCAGATCACATAATATCTGGACCGTCAGATCACACAAGATCTGGACCGTTGAATTGTCCAAAGGAAATTTTTCGCATTTCGGCGATTTGAAAGACAAAGAGCCGGAAAATCCCGTAGCGCTTTAACAGTAAGGCGCGTGGTCACATTGCAAGGAGACTAAGGGCCAATTCAAGCCTGATAAGCTCCCTTCGGCCATTGACAAATCGACAAATCGACGATCGGAGGTAAATACGAAATTTCCCTCTACTTTTTCTGCAATTTTTTTTTATGGCGTCGTCTAGCAATTTAGGACCAACTCAGGGTCTGATTCTTATGGGAAAGAATTATGAGTTTTGGTCTCTACGAATGAGGTCATTATTGCAAGCACAAGAGTGATGGGAACCGGTGGATCTTGGATATGTGGAACCAGATCCAGCCACCCTTTCTGCCATGACAAATGCGCAGACAATTGCTCAGGCAACACTAAGGAACAAAGAAAACAAAGCGAAATTCTGGATTCAAAATTCTATGGATGATTCGATTTTCTCAAAAATCACAGGCACTGGTACTTCTAAACAGGCCTGGGATATTCTTCAATCTTCCTACCAAGGAAATGACAGGGTCAAAACAATCAAACTGCAGACTTTGAGAACACAGTTTGAGACTCTAAGGATGACAAAGTCCGAAAATGTGGATCAGTTCATGACCAGAGTCATGGGCATCGTGAACCAGATCAGATTGACTGGTGAAGCCATCACTGATCAACGCATTGTTGAGAAAATCCTCAAAAGTTTACCCAAGAAATTTGAAATGGTTGTAACAACAATCCTTGAATCCAAGGATCTGTCAAGATTTTCAATAGATGAACTAATTGGTTCTCTGGTGACACATGAGACCAGACTGCATCTCACAGATAAGTCAATCTCCAATGCCTTCAAAACTCAATTCTCCTTCAGCAGAGGGAGAGGCAGAGGAAGAAGTAGAGGTTACCAAGGAAGAGGGAGCAATCAAAATAACTCTCATTCCACTGGAGGTAACAGACAACAATATCCGAATCAAAATTTCCAAGGTCAAAGAAATCAACAACAAAATCAACATCAAAATTTCCAGCCTCAAAGAGGCAGAGGAAGAAGGTCAAATGACAAATCCAGCATTCAATGCTATTACTGCAAAAAGTATGGGCACTATGAATCTGAATGCAGGAAGAAGCAAGCAGATCAACTCTCAGGCATAGCACATGTGTCAAATCAAACGGGAGACACCTCAAGAGGTATGTTTCTCTCATGCCACAAGACTGAACAACAACCTAAAGATTTCTGGTTGCTGGATAGTGGATGCAACAATCACATGACAGGTAACAAAGAATTACTTTCATGCATTGATTCTTCAATCTCATCTGATATTACACTTGGAAATGATTTTTTAGTCAAAGTTCAAGGAAAAGGAACTGTTCCTATTCTTACTGAACATAATGTAAAGAAAGACATATACAATGTCTATCATGTTCCAGATCTGAAACATAATTTGTAAGTGTATGACAGCTCATTGAACATGGCTATAAGGTACTTTTTGAGGGAGCATCTTGCAAAATATATGACAAATTCCCAAGCAGAAAATTGATTTCTGAAATCCACATGACCCCAAATAGGATGTTTCCCCTTACCCTCAGAATTGCAAATCTAAGTCAACCAAATGCACAAAGTGCATCTACCCTGAATGAAACAATGGTTTGGCATACAATATTTGGACATCTACCATTTCAGAGTCTAAGTCTTCTTCAAAAGAACTCCATGGTCAAAGGTCTACCTATCTTTAAAGAGCAAATTCCCCCATGTGAGTCTTGCATACTTGGAAAACATAAGAGAACTAGTTTTCCACAGTCTTCCAATCAAGCCAAACAACATATTGAACTTGTTCACACTGACCTATGTGGACCAATGCAAACAGAGTCAATAGGTGGTAGCTTTTACTTTCTAACGTTTATTGATGATTTCAACAGAAAAATATGGATCTATTTTCTTAGACACAAGTCTGAAACTTTTGTAAAATTCAAAGAATTCAAGATAGAAGCTGAAAAACAGAGTGGAAAATGCATCAAAGCACTCAGGTCAGATGGAGGAGGAGAATACAACTCCAGAGAATTTGCAAATTTCTGCAAATCTCAAGGCATCATCATGCAAGCAACAACAATAATGTACTCCACAACAGAATGGAGTGGCTGAAAGGAAAAATCAGACAATAATGAATATGGCAAGAACACTTCTTAAAGAGAAAAGTCTGTCAAATATTTTTTGGGCTGAAGCAGTAGCATGCTCAATTTATCTTTTAAATAGATCTCCAACCACCAGTCTAAAGATGAAAGTTCCCCAAGAATCATGGAGTGGAACAAAGCTCAATGTAGCACATCTAAGGACATTTGGATGCATAACATACGCTCACATACCTTCTGAATTAAGGAAGAAACTTGATGAAAGAAGTGAGAAATGTATTTTCACTGGCTATAGTGAAACATCTAAAGCTTACAGGATTTACAATCCAATTACTAAGAAATTAATTCTCAGTAAAGATGTAAAATTTCTGGAAAATCAATTCTTGAATGATTCAGAAAATCAGCAAATGGACAGTCAAAATCCATTGCTGCCAAGTTTTGAAAATGCAGAAAATTCAGAACAACAAGTACCTCAAACTATTCTTCCAAGATTACAGGTACAAAGACAACCTGAAAACTCTTAGGATAACTCAACTTCCAGCAGAGAATCATTCTCTGAACCACAAAATCAGAGAACTCGAAGTTTGAGAGAAATCCATCAGCAATTGGATGACTTTGAACAACACAATTTTTTTTCTTTAATGTCATGTCAACCTACATCCTTTAAGGAAGCCGCTAAGGAGACACATTGGGTTCAAGCCATGAACCAAGAAATTGAATCCATTGAGAAGAACAAGACATGGGATCTTGTTGATTTGCCAACTCACAATAAGAGTATTGGTGTCAAGTGGGTTTACAAAACTAAACTCAATGAAAAAGGGCAGCTTGAAAAGCACAAGGCAAGACTTGTTGCCAAAGGATTCTCACAACAACCAGGTACTGATTATGGTGAAACTTTTGCTCCAGTAGCAATATTAGACACTGTAAGAACTCTATTGGCCATAACAGAAAAACACAAATGGCAAGTATACCAGATGGATGTCAAGTCAGCATTCCTAAATGGTTTCTTAGAAGAAGAAGTTTATGTCGATCAACCACCTGGATTTGAAGTCCAAGAGCACCCAGCCAAAGTATATCGGTTGAACAAATCCTTGTATGGCTTAAAGCAAGCCCCAAGAGCTTGGTACAATAGAATTGACACTTATCTGATCAAAAGTGGTTTCAGCAGAAGCCAAAATGAGCCAACTCTTTATACCAAAACAGATCAGCATGGTAAAATTTTAATTGTATGTTTATATGTTGATGACATGATCTATACAGGAAATATTGAGTTAACATATTTTAAACATGCCATGCAATTTGAGTTCGAGATGATGGATCTTGGCATAATGAAATATTTTTTTAGGGTTGAGGTGCATCAATCAACCAAAGGCATTTTTGTCTATCAGCAAAAGTATGCAACAAACATCATCAAAAGATTTCGCATGGAAGGATGCAATCCAGCAAAAACCCCTATACCACTAGGCACAAAATTGAGCAAAAATGATGAAGGACCTACAGTGAATTCTACATTGCACAAAAGTTTAGTAGGTAGTTTGTCGCTGCTACCTCAGCTTCTTGTCAAGCTGTGTGGCTGAGAAGATTATTGAAAGATATGTCACATACAGAAAAGGATCCAACTCCTATTTTCTGTGACAATACTTCAGCAATAGCTTTATCTAAGATGTAATGCCCATATATTACTAAGGGTCATTAAGTTTTCTAAACATTTTAAGAAAGTAAACTGAAACAAAACTCAGGAATTTATACTCCTGTCTTGAGTGCTTCTATGAGTTTTTTCGATTTCCCTTTCACAACTTCCAAATTGGACTCCACATCAATCACTATTATATATAGATCGTTTTTGTGTTGTGTCATATTCATATTAAATTAACGGTCAACACTTCAATCTCGCCCATCAGGTTTGACATGGATTTTCACTCCTCCCATCATTTTGTATCCAATGCATTCTCGATTTACAGTTTTACCAACACTTCTATTTTCTCGCTTTACTATTTGGAATTTTAACATAGTGCCTAAACTTATCCTCTTATGATACAAACATGTCGACGAGAGTGGTAATAATGTTTCACGATTTCAATGTATCTCCACCTAGAGAAAACACAATATTTATTAGCACGTCTCAGGGATTACAAATTTGGTCTTTACATCTATATAAATGTCTTTACAATTCTGGGCACTACATAAGAATCATGTGTTTCACAAGAAGAGCAAACACATTGACACTCGTTTTCATTTCATACGCGAGCTAGTCAATAATGGTGATATTTCACTACAATGCTGTGGTTCTCGAGATCAGCTTGCTGATATCTTTACAAAGCCACTAGGAAAGTCAGTTTTTGATTTTCAGAGACAACACTTAGGCATAATCAGTGCTGATGATTGTAACTGTTGAGTTTAAGAGGGAGTATTAAACATATTGTAACCTCAACAGTATGACTGCACACTGCCAGCTGTACTTTCTATTTTTGTCTTGCTTGAGCCTATTTAGCTCAGCTATCTCCCATTACATTGTAACTTCTTCAGAACTTCGTTTTTGTACTCTTTTTCATACATTCCAATATACTGTTCTATTCTTTTCTCTATGCATTTCTCTTTGCTTCACAATTTATTAGTAATAACACAGGAAAAATGAGTAATTGAACCAGGATATTTTCAAATGGATGAGAGGTGCAAAGTTCCCAAATTATAAATTTAGGAAACACAATTTTGATACAATCATGACAAGTGGAGTGGATGTGATTTATTTGAATTATACTTTAGCTTCAGTTGATCGAGATGCACTCCGCGCTAAATAAAAAATTTCAGAGATATATTACACATTGAATAGAGAAGGGCATCTTACAAATTATCAACCAGCATTGGAAGAAACGCTAAAAGAGAATTCCATATTGTTAATTGAGCCAAATTTCAATTTACAACTAGAGAGACACGTGGAACGATAAGGTGAATATTGTTGAAGGTGGTGTTGGAGCTGCTGTAAGATGAACACTGGTCATTCATCAATGGATTTGAAAGAAAATGCTCAAGTTTCTAGTTACAGTGCCAGCCTCAAGAAGAATCAATTTTGTCTTATCAAAACTGAGGTTTGCTTTGGACAAATTACTTCCCAACTATTGACGGATCCATAACAAAAATAGAGGGCCTTCATTTTGCTTCGGTTACTGCTCGTTTCAATGACATTGTAACTAAACCCCTTGTTGAGGGTGATTTGGAGGCTTTTAGAAGACATTCTGTCAGGGAGGAAGGATGCCCATCAACAAGTTTGCATTGTTGGCTTCCCAGCATATGATCCATCTTGGTTTGCAACACCACGTTCTCTCTTGTCAACACTTGCAAGTTCAACACGAAACTTATCGACTTCAAGGGACATTGAGATGAATTTTTCTCCATAGCCTGACCTTTCTCTAGCCTTCCAACACGTTCCTTCTTCTCATACTCAATGGCAGTTCTATCCTGATCAAACTCCCCATGTGAGCTTTCTATCTCTGTCCTCAATGGAACTGAGTGCTACATATTAGTACATTCCCTTGTCAACTCTTGTGTAAGCAATTGTACTTGGGATGCCAATTCTTGCCTGACAACACACATTTTCTAATCATCTGCCTGTAACTACATAAGTTCCGCTCTCGTTGTCTCCATAACACACAATCTCCCAAGATCACATCAAAGCGACTAAGAATGCTAGAGGCACATATTGTACAAGATTCATACAAAGATACATCAATGGACAATAGTGTTGCAAAAATTGAAAAGAGACGAGCATAATCAGTTAGATAAGGCAAAGGAACCTGATGCATTTTGTTTAGTAAATGTTTTAAATATTGAAACTACATAAGCAAGCACATAAGCTGTTGTGATTTAACTTTTTAAGGAAGGTTGGGTCCGGTCGGGTCTACCAAAATCCAAGAAGTAAAGGTCGACACGTGGATTTTCATAAGTTCTTTTATTTATTTATTTTCAGAGGGCGGTTCCAGCCTACCTATTGATGATTTAGTTTGTTCAACTAAATCAACCTAACTGTTGAAACTGATTATTAAAATGTTATTAAAGAAGCAATGCGCAACCATTGGAAGGGGGATTATTCTAGAGAAAGACAGAAAATTTCTGAAGGATATATGATCTCAGAAATAAAATTTAGGGAGAACTTTGGCATAATTTTTTGAGAGTAGTATGATGTGAGTGTTTGGAGAGATTTTTCATTTCATTCTTCCATTACATATTCAACAAGGATTGATGAAATTGTTGGCAGTAGGTGGTCTTGCGAAGCGGTGAAGAAGATACACGATGATGAGTTTGCTGGCCTTCATGAGGTAAATATTTACTTGTTTAGTTTGCTGTAATAAGACTCAATTTGATTCGACGCTAATCAGTTTTAATATGCAGGTTCTCTCCTTGTGATTTGCCATCATGGCTCTATTCCTTCTTGGATCAACTTTCTTTTTCTTCTTCATGCTTGATCTTTTTATTGTACGTTGTGTCTGAAAGGGCTAAAGACCATATACCTGATCCTCGTCTATGCAGAGACTTGAAGATTTTGATGATTTATGATGTTGTATGGGAAGTTTTTCAATAGAAATCAACTCTTTGTCACTCTGTATATCATTCTGATTTTTCTTTAAATTTCTTAGTTTTTTTTCATCTTTATTTTACATTTTAATTTCAGAAAAATAAATAAATAATAATTTAGATAAATTTTTAAAAAGAATTAAAAACATTTTATTTCTGTTTATAATCATGTGTATAAAGTTTTTAATTTGTTAATGTGCATAAACTTTTATTTTTTTGTTTACTTTACTGTTTTGATTTTACTACTTTTTAAATTACATTTTAACTTATGAAAAAAAAAAACAAAAAACTTAAAAATGTTATATCATAAAACTTTACTTCTCTAATTCTTCAAGCAAGTGTTATGTAAAAAATAGGTTTTCTTTAAATTAATTTAATTGTTTTAATTAGATTTTAGTTAGCCTTCAAACAAACATTTGTTAATAAGTTTACTTTAAATTAATTCAGTTGTTTTAATTAGCTTTTAGTTAGCCTTGCCTTGGTTATTAAAAAAAAAAATTAAAATCAAAGCTTTGTTTTTTTTTATTTATCCGGTGCATTTCCTATATGGAATTTAATTTTTCCATTACAAATGTATAAATTCCACATAGAAGTTATTAAAATTGTAAATAAAATTATAATTACAAAATTGCATAAAAATTAAATATTGTTAAAAGAAAAATTATAGGACAAAGTGATCTATGCTTGGACTGTAGGCTAGGAGAAAATTAACTTAGAGTTCAATGCACATTGTTGTATGGGGATTAGAGCCTAGGGTGACATTCCCACTTCTTTTCTCTTAGCCCCTTGGGAAGTTGAAAATGTTGATGTTTGAGACTCTCTAGTCTTTTGGCGTCAACGTTGGGATTATCATATTGTATCTTGTCACTATAAAAGGAGGGAAATCCACTTAGAAATATTTGCATTTTAACCTTCTCATACTTGATGAAGTCAACATAATTCAACAATTCAAAGAACCACTTCTCATATTCCTCTATTGTCATGGTTCCCAACTTGAGTTCAAAGAACTCTTTCATTTTTCTTTAATAATAATGCTCGGACAAATATTTCGCTTGGAAATATCCTTTGAACTTCCTCCATGATATCCTCTTATCATCACGGTTCTTGGATTGCTTAATCTGATCCCACCACATGGATGCCTTTCCTTGCAAGCGGTAGGTGGCGATTCTAGCTTCTACCTGGGATGGGTAATCATGCAATTGGAATTATTTCTTCATTTACAATAGCCATGCCTCGACCTCTTCTCATTTCCTATGATCACCATTGAATGTAGGTGGCTTGATTTTCCTGAGTTCACCTTGAAATATTTCTGGCTCATGCCTTCTTCTTTGCCTCCAAACAAGAGACAAACTTGGGATTTTTCCTAGTCCCGAACTTGCATGATTTCTTCTAGTGGATTGCCTTGGAGAATGGTGGCGCCTTCTCATGATTCTTGACTTCCTATCATTTCCATGATCATCCCTTTTGATATGGGATCTATATGCTGATGATTTTCTAGAACTAGCTTATTGTTTGGTGCCAACATCCTTGTTGACTTGCTTATGCAACATGTTTAAGCTCTAAAGTATCTCTTCTTGATCCTTCATAATCCTTTCATTATTAGCTCTGTAGCTCTGCATTTCCCTATGCAGGCTTTTCATAGTGATAGGCTCTTTCCTATCTCTTTTTTCATTTAACTCCGTCTCACCATTTCCCATGCTGACATGCAGACCTATGATCTCTTCCTCATGGCTGTAAGATCCTTGAGCATCTTCCACGACTCCAATCCTCATATAAGAATTAAAGTATCTTTCTGTACCTATAATTCTGCAAGAAATGTTCATATAATAATTACTATTAGAAATATGCATATCATAAAACATTTCATCATGTAGAATAAATGTTATTTCTTCATCAATTTATGAAGGACACATTTCACTTATTCAAATTTTTATTTTCTTGATGCATTCCTCCTCGAAACAACTTCCCAACGACTGTACTCATGCCTCAATCTGAATTTTGAGTGAAAATCCATGGGAATGGTAAAGGTTTAATGGACCTGCTATGGTCCTGAATATTCTACATGGGAGCATGAAGAAAACGTGCAGGCAAAGTACTCACAAATTTTTGACAATTTTGAAGAACACATAATGCAAGACTCCATTTTGAGCAACTAAAATTCTAGAACCACATCTCCGAGTCCTAGCTAAATGCGTTGGGGACCTTGATAAAAGAATGATTCATTCCTTTGGTTAGCCTTGATAAGCATATGGTACATCCCTTGGGTTATCCCTGATAAATGGATGGTACATCCCTTGGGTTATCCTTGATAAACAAATTGATCATTCCTTGGGTCGACAAGTTGAAAGGAACATGAGATTTTGGCTAGAGCTGCTGCTGGAGTTGTTAAATTGAAGAATTTTATTTCTAAGTACTGTGATGTAAATTTGCATATATGTATATCGACATAGAGTGCACCGAAGATGGTGCAAAATTGTAGGGGACAAAGAATGTAACATCCCCACTATAATCCCCATTTTGATTAATGATTATGTAGATATAATATGTGGCTATGACCAAGCGATGTAATATGCAAATTGTATTTCCTTGTTTTATTAATAAAAATGTGATGCCAGCTGCTAAGGGGACATGGACAAGAGATGGGGGATGAATTAATCCAAAAGAGGGGGGAGTGTCTAGGATAATGGTCAAGAGGGTTCCAAGGGGGAAATTAACCATGTATATTAATTTAACCCATTTTCCTAAATTTTCTATTTGTATATGAACCTTCCCATTGAGTGTTCCCAAAGCCAATCATTGAATACATGTAAGATGGTGGGTGTAAGTGGTCACATACCAAAGTTATTGGGCACATGGGGGTTGAGTACAATCAACTTGGGGAAGAGTGTAAGTCAATAAAGGAAAGGAAAAGGGAGGAAATTCATATGGGTTCATAAAACAGTTTTACACATTAAGTTTTTGTGCATGGGAAACAAGGAGAGAGAAAGAAACTGAGCTTGAAGCTGATGCAACCATGGAGGGAAAATTCTAGAGCATGGTGGAGCGAATTGGAGCTAGAAAAATGAAGAGACAGGTTGTCAGGCCTAAATAGTGAACTCCCGAGTGAGTTGCACTAAAACAATAAGTGTTTTCTGTAGGTTTCCTGATAGTTTTCCTAGAAATAGTTTCCCTAGAGTTACTAGCTAAGAGATTCCTAGCTTCCTGTGCTAGAGAGACCCTGATAAATGAATGAGACACTTGAGGGAATGATATTGGTGAAGGGGTAAATTACTTGGGTTGGATAGGGAAAGAGGAAGAACTAATGCTAGGAAAACCATCAGCAAACCAACAACAAACACTTGCTTTTTTAGG
Organism: Picea engelmannii; assembly: GCA_009831015.1. NCBI lineage: Eukaryota > Viridiplantae > Streptophyta > Pinopsida > Pinales > Pinaceae > Picea > Picea engelmannii. The sequence continues at coordinate 868,763 of ML778558.1, read as the reverse complement.
GAAACTCACACATGAGTTCACTCTTCAGGCCTAACAACTTGGCTCTTTAGTTTTCCAACTCCAATCCACTCCAATTACGCTCCTTCTCTAGAATTTTCCCTCCATGGATGCATCAACTTCAAGCTCTGTTTCTTGCTCTCTCCTTATTTCTCATGCACAAACTTGACTAACTAAAAACTGTTGTCCCAACCCATATGAATTTCCTCTCTTCGACCTACCTTTCTTGACTTGATATTCTCTTATAGCTATCCTGGTGGTTGGACACATCCCAAATTTATCTCCATTTATATATTTGGAATTTATATTTCTGGTTGGTTGCATGGGGCAAGGACATGTGGTTGTAGCCAGAGAACATAGGGGGTTGTAGCCTCCTTCTAGTTGGAACCATAGAATTGGGGAGTTGGAGCTTCCCTTAGGTTGTAGCCTCCTTCTGGTTGAAGCCATAGAATTGGGGAGTTGGAGCTTCCCTCAGGTTGTATCATGATAATCTAGAGGGTTGGAGCCTCCTTCAGGTTGGAGTTGGAAAATAAAGGAATTTGGTGCTTCTAATGAATGTATTTCTTAAAGACATATATGAAAAATCATTACGTGTTTTTCTCTTGCATTGGATTTCCATGTAAAAATAATGGTGTACTATGTATGTGTATGATTTCTCATTGTTCATGGTTTATTTATTCTACACTTGTTGATTGATATTGGTAAACTGATCATAAATTTAACAACACTTATATACTATGGTTAAAAAGGATTAAAAATTACTTTTACTGATTCAACCCCCTCTCAATAATCCAAAAATTGGTATCAGAGCAGGTCATTCAAAAGGTAGTTTAACCACTAGAAGGAGATCATGGAATACTCTAATATTGGGATACCACAGTCTGATGGGGAAGAGTATGGTTTCTGGAGAAGAATAATGAAGACACACATACAAGCACTAAGATTTGATGTTTGGCGATCAATAGTAGATGGATACAAAGCACCAACCACTCCTCCAACAAATAAAGATGGAAAGAAACTTGAAGATAATAAATCAAGAGCCACATGAGCACTCCTGAATGGTATGACTAAATAAATATACACCAAAGTTATGCACTGTGATTCTGTGAAATAAATCTGGGACAAATTGAAGAATATATATGAAGGAGATGAGAAAGTCAAGGAAGATAAAATTCAATTTTTCATAGCAAAGTTCGAACAATTGAAGATGAAGACATAGCAACCTCCTTTCTACGGGTTGATGAAGTAGTAAACAATATCAAAGGACTGGGAGATGAGTTAAAGGAATCAATTGTTTTAAAAAAGGTACTGAGATACCTACCAATGAGATTTGACTCAAAGATTTCAACACTAGAAGAGAGAGTGGACCTAGCTACAATGACCATGGATGAGTTGCATGGGACACTCACATCTTATGAAATGAGAATAGAGAAAGACAATCCAGTTACAAAGGAAGCAACATTCAAAGCATCTAAGAAGACAAAGAAAAAGGACAAGCAAATGGAAAATTCAGATAGTAGCAACAATAATATCTCAAAAGACGATGAAGAAGTAGCCCACTTCGTCAGAAGGCTGAAAAAGGGAACCGAAAAATATAATGGTAAGCTTCCATTGATTTTTTTTAATTGTTATGGTATTGGTCATTTTGCTAATAAGTGTCCCCATAAGAAAAATAAAAGAAATGAAGAAGATGACTCTAAGAGAAAATAAATACAAAATGACAAAATAACAAAAAATAATTTTTTCAAGAAAAACCTTTGCACCAAAGAAGACAGTTCCTCATCAGAAAAATATGAAGTAAAAAACAATGATACATAAAGGGTATTATTTATGGAAGTATAATATTCCGATGAAGAAGGCTCCGAAGGAGATAATGAATAGGAAAAAGTTGACTACAAAGAATAATTGTTGAGTGCCATAGAAGTTATAAAAGGGGAAAAGAAGAAAAACAAGTCACTTCAGGAAGAACTAAAAAGAAAAGAGGGAGTTCAGAATTCCAACACCAAAGAACTAGAGAAGATGATCACTAAATTAAAAATCTAAGCAGAAGAAGACAAGAGAATTGAAGAAACACTCAGAGAACAATTACAAGAAAGAGACATGATCATTGGAAATTTGGAAGCATAGATTGTCACATTGAGAAAAGACCTTCAGAAGAAAAACATGCAAAACGACTCTAAAGTTTTGGATCAGATTATTAGCAATCAAAGGCCACATCATGACAAGTTTGGACTAGTATACAACCAGAAAAAAAATTGCTCAAGCTCCAAAACAACAGATCAAGAAACAAAACAAAGAAGCTACGCAGAGACCGTTAGAGGATCTCCTGAGAAGGAAGAAGACAAGAAGTTTCATAAGGAAGATTACAAAGATACTCTACCACCTAGAAGATTCATATTTCAGAATCAACAACAATTAGAAACAAGAAGGCTTCAAGAAGAAGGATTAAGAAGAGTAACTCCCTTTAGAATATCTTCAACTCCCAGGTATCAAACTATATTCCTTGGACTATGTTATTCATGTAACAAATTTGGACACAAGGCTATAAATAGAAGAGAAAATAACATGAACATAAAAAACCATGAAAATTATGCACAAAATGGTTATTTAAGAAGCCCTAGTGAAACAAAGAGAATAAGCTACAACATGTTTAAATCCTTGAGTATTGAAGCCAAATAAGGCCAAATATTATAGACTAAAGGTTCCTCCAAGAGAATCACAAAAAAATAACAATAGTTACAGACATGAACCTCAAAGAATATGGATAAGGAAGCAACATCAATACAACAATGAACAATGCACACTCGCTCTACAAGATCAACACAAGAAACATAGTTGGTATGTTGACAATGATTGTTCAAAGCACATGTCAAGTGACAAGGACATGTTTCTAAATTTAAAAAAGGAAAGAGATGGGTCAGTCTCTTTTGGAAACAAGAACTTAGCCATGATCATTGGAAGAGGCACAATCAAGATTGGAAGTAAGGATGCCAAGGCAAAAAATGTTCTACTAGTGGAAGATATGAAACACAATATTCTGAGAGTAAGTCAAATGTGTGACCAAGGTCACAAAATTGTGTTTGATTCACAAAAATGTGAGATAAGAGAATCAGATTTAGGCAGAGTTGTGGCGAAAACTGTGAGAACTCAAAGAAACATATACGTATTAAGTGAAATTAGAATGAAAAATTGTTGTTTAGGAAAGGAAAATGAAGTTTGGATATGTCACAGAAGAATGGGTCACATCAATTTTGATAATCTTGTCAAGGTAAACAGAAAGGAAGAAATCAGAGAAATCCCCTAGATCATGAAGCCAAAAAATACATTATGCAAGCATTTTCAACAAGGAGAGCAAACCAAGACCAATTTCAAATCAAAGGAATACTCCACAACAAGACCGTTAGAAATTGTGCATACTGATCTAGTTGGACTGAATAGAACAAAGGGATTGAAAGGTGAGGCATAATGTATGCTATTAGTTGATGAATATACAAGAATGACCGCAGTTGTTTTTCCGAAGAAGAATTCAGAGGCATTCAAAAACTTCAAAATGTACAAGGAGATGGTTGAAAATGAAATAGAATTGAAAATCAAATGTTTGAGATCGAACAATGGAGGAGTGTTTACTTCAAAGGAATTTATGGAATTCTACAATAAGCATGAGATAAAGAGGAAATTCTTTGTTGCTAGGACACCACAACGGAATGGAGTCATCGAAAGGAAGAACATGATAGTACAGGAAATGGATCGAACTATGTTAATGGATTCCAAGTTGACATATGTCTTTTGGGTACATGCAATGCATACAACAATTCACATTCAAAACAAAGGAATGCTCAGAAACAATAGTGATAAAACTCCTTACGAGCTATGGAGAGGAAGACCAGTGAATGTGAAACATTTCAGAGCTTTTCAAAGAAAATGGTACATTAAAAGAGAAGATGGAAAAATGGGAAAGTTTGAATCTCGTTTTGACAAAGGTATACTTTTGGGTACTCAAACACAAAGAAATAATATAAATGCTTCAATATAAGGCTCAAAATAATTGTGGAAAGCATCAATATGACGTTTGATGAGATAGGTGGATGTAAGATAAAATAAGAAGGAAATGATTAAATGGAACATGTTCATGAAGAAGAAGAAGTAAAGGAAGAAGAAGTAGAAAAAGAGGAAGATGAAGAAGAGCATTCATAAGAAGAGAAAAAACAACAAGATATTCAAGTTCCTCCAAAGACACCTAGCATACGAACACAAAATAATCATCCATCAGGTCAGATTATCAGAAATAAAGATGCATGAGTTGAAACTAGAAGAAAACATTGTTCACTAGAATCCCCTAGAAGGTCAAAGAAGTCAATTATTCTAGAAGCTCCTAGAAGAAGTTTACAACTCAAAGTGGTTGTAACTAGGAGTTAATCATGGGTAAATTTGTTGCAATAAGAAAATAATTAAAAATAAATTAGTTGCAACAAGAAGTAGTGAGTTTACTAATTATGGATAAGTAGTTGCAAGTGAGTAAAGTAGTTGAAAGTGGATTATCCCTAAAAGAGGGAAGTTGGGTAAAAGAATTAGAAGATGACCCCTAAAGGAAGCTACTTGGAGAGTATAAATAAGAGAGAAAGGGTTTCCCATTAGTACCTAATTGAGCACATTGAATATCTCTTTTGTGAAATGTTATGGGAAGGTATCATTGACAAATCTAAAGCAGTGAGTCTGAAGCAACGATGAGAGAAGTTGCAGGTTCGAAAGGTCAAGACTGTGGGTACTGAAATAGGGTTTTACTGAAGATATCCACAGGTTGCAGTACTAGAAGGACGCGGAAATCTGTGGGATACAATAGGAAAAATAAGGGATACCCGTGAGTTTACTGAAGACAAAGCGCGGATCTATTTCCAAAGCTGAAGAAAAGAAAGATCAGATCTATCAATGACTAGTTGCAGAGCTGAGAAGAGGCTACATGAAGGTCTGACAGTGAGAAGGTACAACAAAGCTATCTACAAAAACAAAAGGTATGTTATATGCTTGTCTTAAGTAGGTATTTGGTGAATGGTTGGGTTATAATCATGAGAGATTGAGATTTTTTCCTTGAGGGACTATTGGTTGTATGGTATATTCTGTATCAGACAGATCTATAAGGATACATTACTAATGTATTGGTTGTTTGTTATTGGGATACTTCATTGGGCATATTGTTAAGACATATCTTGTATGGTTGAACATTTATGGTTGAGACATATTGTTTTCAATACAGGGTTTGATGTATGATTAATGTAATGGTTTCTTATATCATACAAGATCAATGAGACATATGTATGAACCTAGTACATGGTTGTGTTGGATATACTTGGATATTGGATGAGTATTCTTTTCTATCAGATTATCCAGTTTGTGAGAAGATACAGGGAGATCAAACAATGATTGAGATTGAGACAGTGACACAGACAGAGTGACATAGATAGTATTAGTCATACTAGCAGAGCTTTTTTCTAGTCCACGATTTGCAACAAATAGAGGCATGTACATCCATGAGTTGAAGTAGGGAAAGGAATGAACATTCGTGTGTTGCAGAATAGAGAAGTCACATATCTGCAGGAAATATTTGAAGATTGGTACAGGTTGTGACAGGTTTTTAGTGAAAGTTGTGACAATGATAGAGTTGGTATAGTGACAGTGACAGGTTGTCTACATTTGGAATTTATATTTCTTGGCAAATGGACATGGGAAGGATAGGTGGTTGTAGCCAGAGAACATAGGGGGTTGTAGCCTCCTTCTGGTTGGAGCCAGAGAATTGGGGAGTTGGAGCTTCTTTCAGGTTGTAGCCTAAGAATCTAAGGGGTTGGAGCCTCCTTCGAGTTGGAGCTAGAAAACAAAGGAAGTTGGTGCTTCCAATGAATGTACTTCTTAAAGACACATAATAAAAATCATTCCGTGTTTTTCTTCCGCATTAGGTTTCCACATAAAAATACTGGTGTACTGTGTATGATTTCTCATTGTTCATGGTTTATTTATTTTGTACTTGTTGAATGATATGGGTAAACTGATCATAAAGTTAACAACACTTATATCTTGTGGTTAAAAAGGATTAAAAACACTATTACTGATTCACCCCCTCTCAATAATCCAACAAATGAAAGGTTTCTAGAATCTTCCATGTGGGGTACCCTCTCTTTATTTGAATAAAAATGTGTTCTAGAGATATCCATGGGGGTGATTCCTCTAGAATATTCTTTGATTAACCTTCTAATATATTATCATATAGAAAATTGTAGAAGATCATGGATCTAGCGTGTAGTAATATCTACAATCATATTCAAGATAAGGTATTTTTCAAGAGGGATATTCTAACAATTTATTCACTAAAATAGCGATAAATCCCCCAAAGTAGATAAAGTGCACCTTTTATATCGTGTGTAATATCTCTAGCGAATTGTATGAAGGGGATAACATTACCTCCAAAATGTAAATTGTTCCCTTGGAGCCATGATGATTGAAAAAATCCTCAAACCAATGATTTGTATGAAGCTTTCAAAGCTCACATGTCCTTGGTATAATGCTGTTGAAAATGCAAATTGGGATTGCATTTCCATGTGGTAAAACTATTCATTGTGTGCAACAAAATCAAACACAAGACACTTTAGGACCCATAAAAACCAATCGTGCTGGCATGATTTGGATCTCTGCCATTGATTGTTTCTACAAAAGACATATCAAAATAACATTTCTCAATCCAATTTACTACTAAGACACTGAAGCCAATATGGATCATGTGAAAACTCAAATATTTCTAGATGAATTTGTCATATTCCTTTGGAAGGTATAATTTAGTGATAAATGAGGGAATTCTTTTCTTCTTTATGAAATTTAATGCTTCTTGGCTTACTCCCACATCATAAAAAATAAATCCACCATTTAGAAACCCAACTTATTCATTGGCAATGAAAATTGATAAAATTGGTTTCAATCTCCAACTATGATTTTTTTTAAATGTTGTTGTATAGAGAGATCGATTTGTAGCTTTCAAAATAGGGTGGGTTGCATTCCATTGGGATGTTGGTAATGGAAGATGAGTTGAAAGGACCAAAACCTTTTATGGAATCCAAATCATCAAAGAAAGACCTGCCCTAAAAAGTACCAAAATAGATAACAAATTATACAATTATCCATTTCAGATAATACCTTCCCATTTAGGAGGTTTGATGGATTATGAAGGACCCGTTACATATTTCATTGGAAAAATTCAAATCATATGTATTGAAATGGGGCAACTCAGACAACTTCCAAACTTGTTTCAATTTAGGAATACTTACTGTGACTTTTGGAAGGCGTTTGAAATTATTCCTAGACACTTATTCATTGAACAGATTTGTGCCCTGGATGTACCTTACTTACAGGTTCAACTTACAAGCCCCACCTTTAGTATGGAACCTTATTCCATCTAATTCCTATTTCAACACTTATTCCATCTTCACGAAAGAAAAAACTGTGAATCATGTCAAGCCCAATGTTCACATGTTATTATTATGATCATGCCTGGCACATGCATTTTGACGATGTCTATTCAAGTGAAGGTTGTGGATAAATTAAATCATATCATAGCTAACTACATTTTCTCATTCGAGGGAGTGTAGGTACAATCAAACAAGTACCTATCATACCTATCATCCTCGAGCGAGAGAATTTTTGGAGGGAGGGGGAAAGTGTTACGATGTCAAACACATCTAACATGGAGAGATAAACTAGAGGTGAAAAGGTCAGAAGAAAATTTCGTAGGCACATAGAATTCTTTCTTACTGAAGGAGGTTCATGTTCATATGACTATGAGAGCATAGGTGACATTGAGGTTCCTTTGAGGTACAAACATCTACTGAGACCATGGGTACCCAATGAACTTCCTCAGTTGGACATTGACTTCTGTTTCAATGAGAGGATTTATTACATTTCTCCATTGTCCATACATGGTCTAGGTCTATTCTCCATGGATGTCATAAATGTGAAAGATGGAGGACTTGTTGAGTTGATGGAGTATGTCAGACTGTTAGGGTCCTAACCCGCACATAGGTAGAGCAATATATTCGGATGTAATAAAGGTCAATATTAATAAGGCCTTTCAATAAAATAGAATAAGGCGGATGTAAGAAGACCTAATAGAAGCTTCTGCTTCTAGAAGGATCTTCCTCTAGATGCTTCTCTTGATAGACATATTTAGTATAAATAAGGGTCGAGGGTATGAAAACCCTAGCTTGGAGATTATTGTAACAAAGCGCTGCTCGACTAGAGGTTGCCCCCTCGAAGAGGCTTGTGAAAATTGCTTTCTAAATCAAAGTGCTATTTCTGTTGTTTTTCTTATATCATTTCTATGTTATTGTGGAGATTATGCTGGTTATATTACTGTTATTCTGCCATTTCTAGAATTTTATTTTTGTCCTGCATACTTTTTATATCTGGTATATTACAAGTTGTATCAGAGCACTTTCCTTGGCAGAAATTGTGGGAATTTTTTTTCCAGGGTAGAGACGTATTCCGACGTCTTTAAGCCACAAAGATCTGTTGTTACGCGCATAAACCCACGGTTGAGGGATTCATACACGTAGAAAATACAAGTGGTTCTTAAGCGCACATCTGTTGGCCGCCCTTGTAACCCCTGTTGGTACCCCTTCGAGTGGTAGCACATCAGACAACACTTGTGTACGGATCGACCTAGATTTCCTGAAGCCCTCTTTAGATAAACCGATCGACCGCTTGACTGCTATAGTGCCACCGAGAACAACACTTGGGAAGATACTTTCTAGTACCTGGGTAGTCGGGTAGTACGGCTAAGGGTACGGTCTATCCTCAGTTAGTTCCCTGAGATATTGGGCCTAGTACTACTGTTGGACCCCGCCAATATATCAGAGAGCTATAGCATAGGGCAAACCCTTGTCTGTAGAACCCTTGAATACCTAACCCTTGGGGGACAGAAACATAAACAAATTAAAACAAACAAGATCTATTGCCGTGCAACTGTATTCGGGTTGCCAAGTAAATACACATTTATTTCTAGTTAAGCATTTGGGGATTTCATCGCTGCAGTATTCTTCAGACCGGAGTATAACTCTGTAGGTGTAAAAAAGAAAAGTCTGGAATTTTTTTCACCATTATTTGAGACCTATTCCATTGGATTCATCTCTTTTCCCTTATCACATTCATCCATATCATTTTTCGGCAAAATTTTTGACCCCACCCGCCCCTTTTCAGTTCACCCATCCTCATGGCCCATACCCATAGCCAAGACCTGGAAGCTTGCTTCAACACCTTGCAATCTGGTTTCCTTGAGACCCAAAAAGAAGTGAAACAACTCAGTGCTATTGTTGCCTCCATCGATACATCCATCAATACAACCATAAATACATCCATGCAGTCCTTAATGGAGGAAGTCAAACAAGAACTGACCACCCAACTTGAATCTATCTTTGCATCACTCTGCACCAAACTGAAGATCCCTATAGATGACCCTTTCTCTGACGCACCTCCAAAGATTGAAGGTGAACATTCCTCCCATTCCCATGCCTTTCAGCACCATCACTTTCAACGTGGCCTACGCCTTCCGCGGGTGGATGTGACCAAATTCGATGGCTTGGACCCCACTAGTTGGGTCACCCAAATGGAACATTATTTCTCTTTATACGACATTATAGATGGCTTGGCCAAACTTCGGTATGGTGTTATTCATCTAGATCAAGAACGTTGACAATGGTGGCAATGGAGAAAAACTTCCCGTCAAGGGTATATTGCTTGGACCCAATTTGTGACTGAGCTTTATGAATTCTTTGACACTGACACCAACCATTTGGGCCGTTTGACAAAGTTGAAACAATCAGGAATAGTAGAAGACTTCATAGCTTCCTTTGAGCACCTGACTTTTTGAAAAGAGGGTATGACTGATACTTTCTTTCGAGAGTGTTTTATCAATGGCCTCAAGGATGAGATTCAGGCCCATGTCCTCATGGTTCGACCTTCGAGTTGGGTGGAGGCTACTAAAAAATCTAAAGAATCACAACAGGTTGTATCCTCTCAAAACCATAAACCCTCCTTTATCCCTCCCCCTAAACTCGTAAATCCCACTACTCCCTCTGCCCCTTTAAAGATCCAAAAATTGACCAGGGATGAAATGGCTGAACGCCAACTCAAACGCCTTTGTTATAATTGTGATGACAAATATTTCTCGGGCCACAAGTGTAAGAAACAAAATCTTTTTATGGCTATCTCTGAGGATATTTCGGAAGAGGATGTTGAAACTCCCCTTGTGCCCGAGTCACCTGAAATCACTGACATAACCCCTCCCTCAGACCCTCCCGAAGTGGAACTGATCATTTCCCTCAATGCTCTCACTGGCTTCTCCACCCCCCAAGCCCTCAAGTTAATCAGTTACATGAAGCATTGAAAGGTCATCATTCTGGTTAATAGTGGAAGCACCCATAATTTTATTTATCGCCGCATTGCCCAAGAAACTCATTGCTACATCCATGCCGTCAACAATTTCCAAATCATGATTGCCAATGGTGGTTCCATGAAATGTGGAGGGCGTTGTGAAAATGTGCATCTCCAAATCGGTGACTACCACCTAAAATCCCATATGTTTGCTATCGACATGGGCGGTTGTGACATTGTGTTGGGTGCAGACTGGCTACATAATTTGGGTCCCATTCTCATGGATTTTAAGGAATTAACCATGCAATTCGACCAGGAAGGCCACCAATATAAATGCCAAGACATCACTGCTGGTTCACCTGACGTCATTACTTCCCATCGCATGGAAAAGATGCTAAAAAAAGGTCATTCTGGTGTCATTGCCCAACTCCATGCCATACAAGTGACAGAGACACCCCCGGTGCCGCAAGACCTCCAAGCCCTCCTTTCTAAACATCAAATGGTATTTTCCACTCCCCAAGGACTCACTCCTTCCCGCGGTGTTCATGATCATTCCATTCCCCTTGTACCCGAAAGCCTTCCTCCCAATATCCGTCCGTATCACCACCCCTTTTCACAAAAAAATGAAATTGAGAAAATGTTCCAGGAACTCCTTACTGCAGGCATTATCCGCCCTAGTACGAGCCCTTACTCTTCTCCTATAGTCTTGGTCCCGAAGAAAGAAGGTTCTTGGAGAATGCGTCCTGACTTCCGTGCCCTCAACAAACTGACCATTAAAGACAAATTTCCCATTCCTGTCATTGATGACCTCCTGGATGAATTGAGTGGCGCCCAATTCTTTACTAAACTTGATCTTCGCTCGGGCTATCACCAGATACATATG